>CAMOHE010049093.1:0-25437 GCA_946598075.1 Artocarpus hirsutus
AAATTCAACAAAATCCAAAATCTAGAAGCATTGATAGAGTCACATTACCCAAGTATATTAATCCTAGTGAGAATGCATATTCCCTCTTCTTTGTTTATTTATTTATTTTTATTTACTCTCTGTCTTCCAATACATCGACGTCAATGCTCACGGCTCACCAGCTTGCATGCCAAGGAAAAACAGGAAAAAGAAAAAAGAAAAGAAAATAATAAACAAAGGAACATGACGATTAAACAAACTCCATGTGAGCCATATAGTTTTGAGTTACAATAAAAATTAGACTGAAGTCCTTGAAGAACAATTAGGCCTATAAAAAGTATAACAAGGCGGCTCCTATTCTCCGTGACACGTCTTAGTGGTCAATAAATTAAACTCTCTGTCTGTCTCTCTCTCTCTTGACCTTCCCAATCTCTCTCTGATCTTGCCCATATATAAGATCTATTTCCCCACCAAAAAATATCCAAATTAACTCACCCAAAAAAGCAGACAGCGTCAGTTTTGAAGAGAAATTTAAGAAATTGAATCCAATCATGGAGGTTGCGATACCACCATCACCGCAAGATTTCGACTTCACCATAAACAGTGCACTGACAACGCCCTACTCAAGCGCGCCGGTGACGCCGAGGCGGTTCGGAGACTACTTCTTCAGCGCGCCAACGAGCCCCTCCCGCATGTCCGACTTCTACCAAGCATTCGACGACGAATTCTCCGCCGATATCTACGCAACTAGATCGCCTCCGGCTGTTCCCTACAAGTGGCAGTTCAATCCCGGCGAGCCTAATAAGGCAACGAAGATCAACGATGATGCCGATTTCGCATTCGACTTTAGCAAGGACTTAGAAAGAAGTTTACTCTCCGCCGATGAGCTCTTCGACGGCGGCAAAATCAAGCCTATGGAGTCCCCCGCGCCGAGATTAAAAGCAAGTAGTAATAATTTAATAGTGTCATCGATAAGGTCTCCGAGATCGCCTAGTAAGGCTCAGAAGAAAGCAGAGAAGGAAAGGGGGAGAGAGAGAATCAGTACTAATTCGGCTGCGGCGAGTTTGTCGGGTTCGAATTCTGGTCGGAGAACGACAAGATCGCTCTCGCCGTTGAGATTCTCGCAGTATCCATGGGAATTGGAAGATAATCAAGATCAGCAACCACAACGAAAGGTTGACAATCATAATAAGCAGCAAAATTCAGCTATGGTTTCAAAACCTTCTTCTTCTTCATCATCGTCATCATCGTCGAAAGGGTCGTTTTTGTCGTCGTCGAGGAAATGGAGATTGAGGGATCTCCTGCTGTTCCGAAGCGCGTCGGAGGGACGAGCGTCGGACAAGGATCCGTTGAGGAAGTACTCTGTCTTGTACGGCAAGAAAGTACACGAGGAGGCGGCAAGGAAGAACGGGAGCCTCCAGTCGACCGACAGCTTCGGGTCGACGGGGGCGAGGAGGAAAGGGGCGCCGGCGGTGTCGGCTCACGAGCGGCATTACAAGGCGAACAAGGCGGCGTCGGAGGATTTGAAGAAGAAGACTTTCTTGCCGTACAAGCAAGGGATTTTGGGGAGATTGGCCTTCAATCCTTCACTTCATGCGCTCGCCAATGGCTTTGGCTCTCTCACACGTTCATCAAAATGATCAGAATTAAGATTATTACGACGAATATTTTCTCAATATTTTGATATCAGTTAGTGTTGATGAAGAAGAAAATATAAGGATTATCTTATTATTTTTTTAAAAATGTAAATTTGGTTTCATTTTGTATTTACAGCGTAAAGAATACATATTTTAGGAGTTTGCTTGGTGATGGTGTGCATAGCCAAAAAAAAAAAGGCACACTTAGAGCAAGCATGTAAGTTTCTTTGATGAAATCATTTATTCTTTTTTTTTTGGATAATTTGTAAGTTGTGAGAATATATATGTACGAATCTAATACTAGAATATCATTTTTAGTTTTTGTATTTTGTTTATTTACTTCTTATGAAGTCCTACAAGAATCTCCCTGTAGTCCGAGCAATGGAACAGACAAAAAAATGTGTCCATCACCAGAAGTAGATCATGAATAAAAAAAAAAGGTCTAAAAAATGGGAATTCGGCACAGCTTCATAAACATTCTTCATTAATCTGGTCATAAAATTTAAGAGAGCTAAAAATTATGATAACAAAATTAATGTAATAAAATATAGAAATTAAAAATAATAAAACACAGTAAAACAAGGCGACTTAAATGATTTCATCCATTACTTTGAAAATTAAATACAGGGTACTAAATTGCTAAAGTGGGTGACATTTTGAAAACGTATTTGAGTTAACAGTTATTACATAAAAAACACAAAATGTACTTGTACCGTTTACAACAAAATAATTATAATTAATGAGAGAGTTGAAAGACAGATCCACCGTCAAGAACATTAAAATACATTAGAAGAACAGGCACGTGGATCCATAATCTGTTGTGCATTGTTGACTTTCTTCTTCTCTTATCCTGAGTTCAACGACAGAGCATCTAGAAAGCCGAATACGCCAATTTTTCATGACTTTCAAAAGTATTTCTTTGTACACAATTTAAAATTAATGTATAAATGAAGCTGAAACTATTATATTTCTAATTCCACAACAACAATGATAATATTGAAGCACGGCCAAATAAATAAAATTGAGGAGGTTGATGGAAATTAAAAACATTCTGTCAGCTTTCTTACTTAAAAAAAATAGTCAACTTCTTTCTAGTTTCTAGAAGGAGGAACTGGCTAAGGAAGGCTACATGTGAGACCTGTTGGATGAGCTGATGCCGCGGGACCGTTTCTTGTTGGCCAAAATTTGATCACCACCAAAGAAAAGAAAAAAAAAAAAGGAAGGATTTTATAGAAGAAAAATATCTAGTTTCTGCTTCTAGAAAAAGGTTTGACGAAAGTTTTTATTATTCATCAAATTTCTCAAAGAGTTTTATTTACAATAATTTGATTAAATTACCTGTTAATTGATTTTCTAAAGATGGAATGGTAGATTATCTAGTCCCACCATTTGTTTTGCAACAGATGATAACGTGTTAAAAAAAAAAAAGAGAGAAAGAGAGGGCGAAATTTCACAAACATCATCTTATTTAGCAACAAAAAGAGAAGCAAATATTCTCTAATGTAGGGCTAAAATAAAAGGGAAGGTAGTTAGAGGTGAAATACAGATAACTAACACTCACAATGGATATCACGTTTGAAAAATAACAACATATAGAATGAGTTCCACCATATACTCGTGATAGGTACTACTCATTTTATTGAAAATTTCTATATTATATTAAAGTTGCAAAGTCATTCTCTGAAAGCTACTGTACCTATAGATTAGTGTCCAAAATTTCAACCACATTTAAAGTTCAGACATGGGAACAATGACCAAACTCGCCAAAAACTAGATTATGGCCCGTATCGAAGCGTAATCGCCAACTGTTAACCAAGAAAACTAATGACTTCATCCTCATTACGAAGTGTGTGCCCTCAGAAGCAGAATCATATACCTCTAAGCCAAGTGCCTAATTAAAGTTGTCAACTCTGATTGGAGTAATCTCATCTGCAACCTTGAAGTGTCCAACAAGTCGTGCAAAGAAAACCATTTGTTGCTCCAATGTGAACTTGATGTTTTCAGCCTGCACAAAACACGGTTATTAGTAGTTGTACCACTTTTTCCTATGCCGTTAAAGATCGATAAGAAATAAAAATAAAAGATAAACGCCTCCTGCGATAGGATTTTTGATGAATCCAAACCTCCGAAGACACTAAAACATCAAATTATTCCTAACACGCTTATTAGACTCTTATTATAGGTTCTTAAACAGGAGGGAGAAATTAATCCCTAAAAAGAACACGCTCACCCAATAACTATGCACATCCATTAGTTAAAAGATAAGATATAACTACCCACATTACTATAACAACCCAAAAACCAATTGAAAATGAGAAATAAGAACAAATAAAAGAAAACAAATATTACAATAGACTAAACAACCAATAAAAGACAAAACCCTAAATTTATTTGGAACGGCAACACATTTGGTTTTTGATTACATAAGACAATTTTTACACACCTTCCGGAAACCATGTTGCTCCCCTTCATATTCCACGAGAGCAACAGGCAAACCTTTTTCCTTTAATGCCTTGTGTATTTTCTTAGCTTGATCTGGGTGTACAACCTGGACCGAAAAAAAAAACAATGATTTTGTCAAACTCAACCAATAATAAATAATTATAGAGTAACTAATATTGATGGACAATTTTATCTCACCTTATCCTCTAATCCTTGGAATAAGATTATGGGGCAAGAAAATTTATCCACGAAATTTATTGGGGACCTCTCAAAATAGTCCTCCTCGCTTCCTGCAAGCAACTGGTTACCCTCAACTGATTCAAGGGATGTGTTGAAATTCAGAACAAATTAACACACCAATGTCGTCATTCGCCTTACCAACAAGTTTATCAATGTAGTGTGATTCGAATTTGTGAGTTTCTTCTCTCAGTGAGTTTAGATCAGCTACCTGTTTAAGACGCAAGATGACAAAATGCAAAGTCAACTTTCTGCTTGATGAAGAACACTTGTACTACTTAGTAATGCTCTAAGCTCTTATATAGAAGTTCATTTGTGAAAGAATTAACTACAACTTCAGAGAAAGAAGAAAGTTGTTGAACCAGGCAAGTATTTCTTAAGTTCCTAGCAATATAGATGTAGAGAACCGAACTATTAAAGGGTAACGTAATCATGCCTCACCAGGCCTCACTGTCAGACAAAGTGACAAGAAAGTTACGCAAGTGTAAAAGAATTTAGCCCACAATTTTTTATCTCGCCACCCGGTTCAATATTCTAATCCAGGCTTATTTTATTTATCTCCAAAAAAGAACCATATTTGTGTCTGATGAATCTTATCGGGGAATCTTTCAAAGTAGAAATTTATTGAGATACCAAGTTTTATTGGAAAAAGAAGACAAAGTAACAACCTCTTTGCCTTGAAATTCATACCGGCTAATCACATATGAAAGGCAAAAAGCCTATTTGTTTTGATGGCTTGATTTCAAACCCTTTTTCTAGTGTTTTTTCTCACAAAAAAATTAAATTGCCATTCAAATTTTCTGTCCAAACCTATAAACCAAGCAGACCAATTTGTTTGGCTGTTCAACAGACCTTCCTAATATCAAAAGAAGAGAAGCTAGATTAAAAACGGAGTCAAAGATCAGGCACTCACGCCATACAAGGAAGCTCCAGCCTTGAATGTGTTTCTGAATGCAAGTGCAGCTAAGGTTGTATATCCACCTGCTGAACCCCCAGTAATACATAGCCTTTCTCCATCTGCCTTCCCAGAATCCACCTGCATAAAACGTTTATATCACCATGACTTCAGCAGATTTCTACCAAATCCGTTGTCAACATCAGACAAAAGTGAAGTGATTTACCAGAAATTTGGCACAACTACAACAGTCATCGACATCCACAATGCCCCATTTCTCCAAGAGTCGATCCCTATATTCTCTTCCATAACCTGGATATCATGGAATGAGATATTAGTGAATGGAAGTTAAAAACATTTCTTTAGTTGTCCAATGTTCGATTAGCAACTAATGGATTAACGTTTGTGAAATAACTCAGAATTAAGAATAAAGAATAAGTTGTTATGATACACACTAACTAGTGGACAGCAACAAAAGGATATAACTTGGCAATAAGCAACAATGCAATCCTTTAAAGCCAAAACTATCAAACTAGTAGTTACAACAAAGGCTACGAACGAACCAGTGCTTCCACCATAATTAACATCAACAAATGCCCAACCCCGACTAGTCCAGTATTGGATGTTCAGATTCAACATTGCACGTGTTTCGGCTGTGGGGCCTCCTGCAATAATTTAGGTCGAATAATGTTGTCATTTTATACCACATAATAATTGACTTATTTATTCATTCAACGGAATGCATAAAGTAACGGCACAACTAGATTCCATGTTTCTGGCAAAATGGCCAAGATGATCGGAAGAAAACAAGAACAAGCATTTTGTCATCTCGGCTACAATTAATTTCACCAATTACTTTGCTATGACCAATGTCTACCAACTTTTGTGCAGTAAATAAAGAGAAACCAACGGGCTCCAGTTCTAAAAACCTTTATCTCAACCTTGAGAAGAAAACTACATTAAAGATATTGTCACAGTTTTACCAATATATGGTGTAGTTAAACTAGGATATTTAACTATTAGGAGACATATGATCTTGTATTCACAGTTGGAAATAATTGAAGCAACAATCATAAATGAGCTTCATTCCCTCCACCATTAGCAGACATGCCAACGGAAGGTAACTCGAGGCCAGTTTAGCCTTTTATAGAGATAGACAACTGGAAGCTCTGTTGCTCTTAAAAAGCTACAAGGACCCACCCCAAAATCAAATATAATGTTTTATCAACGTTCAGGAACCTAAGAAACACCTTATACAAGCTTAAACGTGATGTGACTACTCATGTTTCACAAAACGAAAGTGAACTGGCCAACATGAGACAGATAAATTTTATGCATCAAAATGTTCAACATAAAACCCTCCCATGTCCTCGGGACTAAAATATTTTCCACTGAAACCTACATTTTTATTTTTGAATGAAAGAATCACGAGTCCTTGGCTCCATTGTCCAAAAGCAGACAACTTTTGTCAGCACATAATTAATATGCACAGCAACACCAAATTATGCATGGACAGAAGGCATGTTTTTGATGCAGTAAAAGATATATTAAAGTTGTCAAATTGAAACATACCATGGCTTTTCAATAACAATGGGGGCTTTTCCTCTTGACCAGCTTGGTAATTGAGATTAGTCGGCGGGTAAAAGTATGCGTAGGCAGTTTGGCCGGGAACTTCTGTTGGAAATTCAATGAACTCAGGTTGGCTGAAATATGACTTATATTTTAAATAATCAGGGGAAGAGGACCAAATAATCTTGAATTCAACTGCTTTTGACTTTTTCTCATCTAATTCCACCTGGCCAAAAAAAAAATTAAGCAAATCAATTTAAAACTATCTATAGCTAGCATTGTTGGAAATCAACAAAGAATTCCACTCAGTGGATAAATCTGAATAATGAGGTGGCTCAGCACCTTAGCAACAGAAGATGGGTGAATTGCAGATGCTCCCTCCACATATAGACAATGCTCTGCTGAAGTCTGAAAAGGACATATATAAAATTTTACTCAAATCTCTCCTAAGATCACCAACTTAATAGAGTTCTTCCAACAGTAACTTAATCAGGATAAAGGTTTTTGGGAAGTACAATGTTATCTATGTCAGTGAAAGGAATATCAAGTAAAGACATGGTACTCTGAACATCGTCCAAAATTCCAAGATATGACCTTCCTTTCTGCCTGCATTAAATATACAAACGTGAATAATATTGAAAAAATTAAAAGTTGGTCATTGCAGATTACAGGAAAAATAAATAAAAATCCACAAGTACGAATGCTTGACTTGGATTCTCATGTCACCTGTAGCTGCAAGCAATCAAGCTTTTTCCTTGGTAACTCTGAATAAACTCATAAGAATTTATTCCAAAAAACCACAAAGGTTTTGAAAATTCTGCATCCAACGAATAAACTGAGACCACCTTGTTCTCAGACTCAACCTGTTTGAAGGGGAACAAAGTAAAAATAAAATAAATGTATCTAATGTACCTCAATAGACACCAATTATTTAGCATTGTATTAGACAACATATTCTAAGCAATGGCAGGCACGAAATAATTTCTTACCTAGATGCAAGGTACTTCATACCATAATCTAAAATAATTTTAAAATTTTAAGATTACACATGCCATAGAGAATTATTTGTTTTTTAACTTCCATGATTGATAATTTTCTGCCAATTCCTTTAGTCAGTATAACTTGTGCACATATGATTGAAAACAACTGATATTAGAGAGGAACCCTCATGGATGCCTTAGCGTTCTCCAAGTATTGGGTTGTTGTTGATTATTTTTCTTCAGAGTGTAGCTTGTGAGAGAATACCAAAAGATACAGATATAAATGAACATTATAAGTTCCAAAGGAGAAAATTACAACAAGCAATGAGCATTTTTCAGATGGGATGTGGCGAGGAAAGAAAGGTGCAAGCTCCTATGAAAAGAGAGAAAGAGAGAAAGAGAGAGAGAGACATAAAAGCAGGTAATTAACGGTAACTTATAATACCACTCTAAGATTCACAATGTTAGTACAAAAAATGCTGAATAAAATTTCAAGGCAGCTGTATCTTAAAACAGGTTCAACCTAACGTATTAATAACATGAACTCTAAAGCTTCAAACCTTTCAGTAATCTCCAATCCTTAGCCCATAACGGTTTTCATAAGAGATCCATAACCCATAATATTAATAAATAATAATAAAAAAAAAGCTCTTCTACTAATAACATCTAAATATCAATATTAAGAGCACCAAAAGAGAATCTAAATGTCAACACAATACAACGTAAAGTTATTAATAAACCGTGAGTACTAATAGTGATGAACCTAAACTAATTCATAGACATCGAACGGTATGGTAGTGCTATTGACAATATGCAATGCGTTAACACACTGACATACTGGCATTCTGCTGGTGAAATATGCCCAAAGGTGTATTTCCGGAGTATCACATAATTCCTTATGAAACTAAACTTTTTAAAGACTGATTATATATATGTGAGAAAACAAATACAATACAAACGTAAAAAAAAAAAAAATATTTACCCATTTATGAATATTCCAAAACCCACTTTTTCCATCAGTAATGAAAAATAGTTCTCCTGCACAAATTCAAGCACCATGAATTAAAGCATGAATAGAAACTAAACGTCCTAACTCTACGCACATAAAGTAGGATTCTGGGATATAAATTGAAAGCAACAAAGCTGAACATTGAATGCAAGAATACTGTTTAATGAATAAGTAGGAATAGGCCCGTTTGGTGAGCCTTTACCTGTGCTCAAAAGAAGAAGAAAAGTAAAAGTTGTGGTTCTTTAATAATTGATTGGAACCGTATTTTTAAAAGAGCTTAAATGGGTCAAAACGGTTTTCAAACTTTTTTAAAAGCAATGAAAATGTTCTAATGAGATTTATAGTGTCAAATTTTGAAACTCTGGTACAAGTTTCAAAGTCTACTTTAAACAAGCTCTTTTGAAAAGCCACATTTTGTGGCTTTATCTAGAGGTAGTTCTGACAGAATATTCAAAAACTTTCACAAGCATCTTTTAGTCCCATAAAGCCAAAAGCAGCTTCTAGAAATCTCTGCCAAAGGCCCTTAAAAGAAATACATAAATTCAATAAGAGCAAATTAGACAGGAGTACTAGGTTGCAAATTGTTAAAAAAAAAAAAAAACTTTGAAAAAAGATTTTGCAGGAAGACCACTACTTGCAAATATAAATCCTGAGATCATTTTCACAATCAAACAATTTAAACAGTACCAGTAGAAGACCACTTTGGTTCAGTTGGAGACTCCACAACTGCAGGATTGAAGCCAGCAATACAGATGCGCTTGTAGATCTCCCTGCCCACAAAATCAAGAAGATTAATACTATAGTCTAAGAGAAAACCAAAAATAAAGCCTCCAGTGTTTTGATTACCAGAGCAAGCATGAGAACATAGCAAGAGAAACAAAGGGGACAAACATGAAGCATATACATTCTGCCTACAGCGCACCAATCGGTACCCTACTGATGCCCCTTTTCATTTTGTGCAGAGCTCCGGGTGTTCATTGAAGTGTTCTTTAAAGGTTCTAGATTAAGAGTTCATTTGATTTGGATTTCAAAGTTAAAAGTTCTCATTTGAGCCAATTTGGGAATATAGGTTTAAATTGAAAACACTATAACAATTCAAAATTTGTAAGAGAAAACATTGTAGGAAAATTGGTTTGAACCAAACTTTTTAGTTCAAAGCTATGTTCCTAAATGGGCTTGGTGTTGGGAGAAATTTTGCACCAACCACGCCTGAATATAAGCTCAAAAGAGAAAACAAATCTAGATGTAAGAAAGTAAGAATTTATCAAACAATCAGTAACTTCTACAGGTTTATAGCTATATAAGAATTGGAAACGTCACTAAAATAGAACTGGGGATATTTGATTGTTGCGTGAAATGTCCATACCCATTATCAGAAATATAGCCAACCCAGAGTTCTGATTTATCCCATGGCATGTTCGGATGACTCCATTCAATCCATGCAATTCGTTCACCTTTGGGGTCTATACGAGGGAAGGCATAGAAGTCGTTTCCCCCTACTAATACTTCTGGTTCTGTATGTCATGTCGCAAGCAAAATGAACATTAATCGCCGTCAAAATGCAAAAATCAGATAACAAGAAAGCAAAATACTTTTTGCTAACAATCCAATTCTCACCCTGAATATCATCTCCTCCAAGCCTAACTGTCACAATTTCTGTGGTTGCATTTATGCTACTTTGACGACGATCTACATAGACCAGAAAGGATAATCAAAATTACTAGAGTAACATCTTCTTGAGTGAACCAAAAAAAAAAATCTCAAGAATCTACCTTCTCGGACAGTGACAAATCGATTAAAGCGTGAATCAAACACTCCATCAGCATAGCAGACTACTGGTCCACCATAATCTGGGGTGAGTGGTTTGGGAGGAGAATCTGTTTGTCATCCATTTTTACAAAACATTCATGAGTTCATCGATTCCATAATACAACACCAGTATAACTAAATTACCTCATCATTATCAAACAATAATAATTGAGAAGAAAAAAGAAAAGACACAAACGAAATTGTATGAAGCATATGATATGAATGTAGTTGATAATACGTATCAGTTGACCTTTGGAATCTATGAACTGCTTGTAGAGTCTCTGATCCTTGTAATTAGCGAAAACGACAGTGTCCCCAGAGACCGTGAAAGCTCCGCCACCGTACTCCTGAGCCACTGTCCGTACAGCGAAGTCTTTGGACGTAATATCGACCGCCTCATCTCCTGGATTCTCCGCTTCTCTCACAAGAACAGCTCGTCTGAACAAATTAAGTTCGACCGCCGAGTTAATCGAAATCAAAACGAAAACAAAAAACAAAAACCTAAAAATTTGATAGTTACCCTGCTTCATTGGGGCGGGATTCGAGCCAAATAAGGCGACCGTGGGAGTCGACGGCGGTGCCTCCGAGGCGCTTGGAGGCTCCAGCGACGACGTCGGCGGTGATGGGCGATTTCCAGGTGCCGTAGGGAGCCGTGGTGGGCGTCCCTTGGTTGGGCGCTACTTCTGGAGATGTAGATGAAGTAGCCATGGTTCTCTTGAAGCTCCGGTGATGGTGATGGTGATGGTGATGATTCTTAGTGGAGAGAAACCAGGTGAGTCGTGGTGGTGGATTGAGGCGGTTGAGGAAGAGAAGAGCTGAGGAGGAATACGACAGACGGTGAGCAGAGCAGCGAGTGATACCACCGGCGATGGATGAAAATGCCATTTCACTGAAAACTTTGTTTTATTATGGCACATACTATTTGTTCTTTTACTTTTTTTTACTTTGTTTTTTTTACTTTTTTTTTTTTTTTTTGGATTAGACCATTTGGGCATTTTCCATCGCAAATGCTTTCCGAACTGCGTCTTCAATCTTTGTTGAATCTCACATGAGTCAACCGTTTAATAAAACCCTCTATCCAAAAAAATATATTTTTATATGTTTACCACTAGGGGTTCCAAAAAAAAAATAAAAAATCCGAACAACAACAACAATCCAACTCCAAGCCCAACATGCACAACAAGCCTTTGTACTAGGTAGTCTCCAAAAGATATTGGCTTTGTCTGATAAGCTTGAGTTTTAACTTACTACCGTCAAAACTTTTATATATTACAATAATTTATTAGAGTGTAAAGTTTTCACATGCTATAGTATTTAAGTTCTAAATTACTTTCTAAACTAAGTGATTTACTTGATTGCTTGTAGCGGTTGTAAGTGATAACAACCTGCCTTTCAAAAGTAGAGTGAGTGACACCTTAGGAAGAGTTTTAGCTAGTAGTCATAGATTCAAATTATTACTAGCAGGGGAAAAAAAAGAACAAAATGAGTTAATTTTACAAAGTTCACCCAAAAAATAGTTCTAAAATTCTTTAGAAACAATACATTTGGACAACAATTTAAAAAAAAAAAAAAAGAAGCTTACCAAAACCTAAGGTATTGACATTCATTTCCTGCTCTGGATTATATACTCACAGGTGGATTTAAAATAAATAGATGGCTCATATTGTAACCTCGCTTTTAATGCTTCTTTCAAAATGCAGAGTTCATGAGAGCTTTTTGTCACGTCCCAACTTTTCAAAAGGCATCAAGAGGGACGGAGTACATGTGGGGCGTGTTATGTTGCCTAGGTATCTTCTTTTGGGGGGCGCTCCAGTAGTGTTTATAGGTCAGATTTCATTGCTATATGAAGAATGGTCTAGACCGGCCCTGCACAAACTGGTCGGGTACTAGAGTCATTCCTCTAAGGAGCCCAAGGCAAGGTAAAACCAGTTAACAAGGTACACTAATGGGCCTATGGTGGGAAAGCTTGACCGGGTCCAAAGGGCACCGCGTGGTCCTCATCGAGTCTCTTGATAGGTCCATGACAATTTGATGTTGGAGTAAAAGCGATTAAGTTATGAATAGCATGTTAGCCCAAGAATAGCTATCCAAGAGGTGGGTGAATTGGGTTTTTTAAAACTTTTTACAATTATTGAAAAATTCTAAATAAAATATGCTCAAGCAATAAACACACAAACTAAGACATTGAAATGAGTAAACAAAAATTAAATTGCGTTTAAGTAAAAGAGTAAGGAGAAGAAATACAAATGCTATTTATAGTGGTTCAACTAACATGCCTACATCCACTATTGCTAAGCAAAAACCTTCACTCTACCTCTTGCACTATAAGGCCGTCTTTTCAGCACGATCACTCCTTATACAACGCTGGTGACCTGCTCTACCTAAGGCTCACCATACCTTCTTACAAAATGACAATTTTAACGGAGATTGTCTAACCAAAATCCCTCAAATTATAAGGCTTGGAAACCTAATAGTTAGAGGATAGGATTTACAAAAGTTTTAGTACACTTACAAACTAATCATTCCAAAAGAAAATGAATACAATATAAGGCTTTATTTTTAGAGGTGTGAGCAATTCTTAAGGAAATATGAAACAAATTGAGCTCAAGAGAATGTATATAAAGTGAATGCATTGGAAAACAATGTAAGAATGATGTCAGATCTCTTTTATGATTCTATAAATGGGGGGACGGGGGCAATTTAATGTCCCTAAGTGCTTAATTTTGCCTCAAAAACTCAATTTTTAGTCAAAAGATTGGTTGGAAGTAGAGTTCTAACAGGTAGAAAACTAGCCGCTATAGACAGATCGGCATGCTAGAGAAATGGTTCGATAGGTTGAAGTTTGAAAACTTCAGAATTGGGCTCTAAGCAGTCATCTGATCGGCAGGCCATTGTGGCAGTTTGACAGGCCAAACTTTTGCCGTCAATTGGCCGAATACAGGTTCGGCAAGCCAATAAAAGCTCTGAAAAGCACAGCTTAAAATCTCCTAGTTCAGCAAGCTGATGTAGGGCATTCGGCAAGCCGATCTAAGCCATCGGTAGGCTGAATAAAAATGGTCAGTAGGCCGATCTATGTTGCCCAAAAATGCCCAAGAAAATGTCCTAAAATCCTATATTTGTAAAACCTGTTTAAGTACCTTAAGTGCACTTTCAATGCCTTTTCATATTGTAGAATATTTTAAATACTTTGAACACATATATGCAAAGATAGAAAACGTTTATGAATGCAAATATGAGTGTGTGAATTTGAGCTCTTATTTGATCATATTTTCAATTAAGAATCACTCACTTACATTTGGACTAAAAACTAATAAAGTCTTGAAATCTTCAAGTCCATGTTAGTCCACTCCTTGTTGCGTCGATAGCTCTAAACTTCTTGAATGATCATTACTTGATTTTACTTGAAACTTAAGCTTTGCAACACTCAAGAATTCCATTAGCTCAAAAACACATATTTGCATATATACACAAAAATCATATTTATTATTATTAAAACTAATTTAAAAATTACTTTATGAAACCTTGGAGCCAACATGGCAGACACAAAGCCATGATCTTGGCAAGGTGATCGCCATAGGCATTTTTTTGACTCAAGACTCTATGAGATGTTGAAGGTGCAACCTTTCAATCACTCCCAGGAGACAAAAAGGAAGGTGGCAGGCTCATTAACCACTTTAGGGTAATACACTATGAACTACGCCAGCATCACTTTAGCTCAATAGTAGGGGCAAGTTGGGTAGTCGTTTAGGTTAAAGGTTTACACCTGGTTACAAAGGTAGTTTGCCGATGAGGTAGGGTGGTGCATTTTAGAGACCAGACGTTTAATATGGGTTTGTTTAATGCATAAGGACGTGCATTGGTTGGGTGGAAGCGAGTGCCATGTCCCTATTTTTCAAGAGGCATCAAGAGGGATGGAGCACAAGTGGAGCATGCTACATTGACTGGACATCCTCTCTTGGGGGTGCTCTAGGGGTACATGCAAGTCAGATTTTATTGCCATATGAAAAAGTGCCTAGGCTACCTTCTACAAACTGGTCAGGAACTGGAGTTGTTCCCCTAAGGAGCCCAATGCATAACAAAACTATTTGATTGCACTAATGTGCTTGTGGTGAGAAGGCTTGCCCTAGTCCAGAGGGACGTTGCGCGAGTCCTAGTCGAGCTTTTTGGTGGGTCTGTGCACTTTTGCTGCTTATAGTTGTTAACTAATATGATGGTGTAGAACCACATAACTAGATACAATTCTTGCATTTTCACCTAAAAGAAAAGAAAAGAGGAGGAGAACAAATTCAAGAAGCATAAATACTAAAAAAATAAATCTTGAAATGTCATTAAGAGTTTTCTTTCGCCTTAAACAAAAATTAAAAAAATAAAAAATAAAAAAACTATAGAAAGCATACGCTTAAAATTGAAAGGAAAGCACTCTAATGTTTCAATTAAAAGATATAAATCAGAAACCAGCATATCAGATTAAAAAATTGAAGAAGAAAATGCTCGACCTTCAAAATCGCTTTGCCACATACTGGAATATGACAAGAAAAGGCAACTTTTTATGTATTGCATTGTCGTTTCTCAACAAAATATTTATTTTTTATACCTTTTATTTTAGGTTAATTCAAAAATTATAACTTCAGTTTTTTTTTATTTCACTGAATATATACTTTTCGAGTAGATTTAATACATATATCCATATCATACCCCAGCCAATAGTTGATTTTGACTTTTACAATGATCAAATTATCCTAAAGTAATAGAGAAAAAAATTTAAACTAAAAAAAGGAAGAAAACGATAATAAAAATGCATAAAACACATTTTTTTAAGTTATTTTATACATTTTTAATGTCAAAAACTTTCATATGAAGTTTTTTTTAAGATTTTAAAGTTCTCTAGTTTTTCAATTTGATGGTATTTTAAACAAATTTTTAGGTCAAAATTCAAGAATAATCAACAAAAGATATAAATTTATATATTAAATATAATCTAAAGGTATACATTCAATGAAATAAAAAACTAAAAATATAGTATTTAAATTAACCTAAAATATAGAGCATGAAAAGATAGGTAACCCTTTCTCAACTATAGTAATTCGAGCCAACTAATATTAGGGCGTAAAAGGGCAAAAAATATGATGCGACTATCATTCGAATTCAAGAGTGGGTCTTTTAGTCTTGGACCTCAAAGAAGGCTTAGGCCTTTTAATAGGAGTCCTAGAAGTAAGGCCTAAATAGGTAGAGTCTAAGAAAGACATGGATGATAAATAAGATTACGTGAGAATAAGAAAAAGGGGAATGTTAGGATAAAATCCTCTAAACGGTCTTATCGATAAAACATTTATTAGCCATTAGGTCTACATCCAATGGTTGAAAATAAACAAGCTTACCATTGCTTTTAGTGAATCTACCTACACCTAATCTAATTTATTAGAAACCCAAAAAAAAAAAAAAAAAAGAGATTAGATCTCCTTCATCGTCGTTGGCAATGGCAACCCACCATGGGCGTGACTAGGTTCGCGACCCACGATCGTCATGATTAGGTTCGCAAGCCCTATCGATGCAAGAGGTGATCTCGATGAGGATGGACTAGTGCTGAAGAGAGGGCGTGGTTGAATCATCCATCCTTCGCATTGTTCAATCAAAATTCGACCGCCATTGGATTGTTGTTGTTCCGTAGCTATCAAGCACCCCTACCTTCTCCACTTTTTCAAGGCGACACAATAAGACCGCCACTCACTCAAGGGACCACTGAGAGGCGAGAAGGTCCAACGTGACCCTATGGCGATCAAGACCACCGTGGGTCATGAAGGTCAATTGCAACCATTGAGCTCGCATTCGATCATTGGGTCCCTTCGTCATTTTGCTGCCTAGGTGCTCTTCCTCGTCCTTGGTGAGCTCACTGCCCCTCCTTCCGATGGTCACCGTCGATTAAGATGCTCGAGGGCCTTTTTCGAAATCATGATTCTGTCGTGACGAAGTGATTGACGCCTTTGCACCCAGCATGGTTTCGTTATGATTCGGTCATCATTGGATCATTGTCAACCAACCGCTGTTGAGTGCTCCCACCCACTCCCCCTTTGCCTTCTACGCTACAGGCACCGACTGAGTCTCAAATCTACCATAGTTGATTACTTTTTCAATTTTTGTTTTTATTTTATTTTTTTGAGGTTTCTTTAATTATTTTTTGTTTTCAAAAGTTAGGATTATATATAGTTGTATCTATTTTTGTTTAGGTGGGAGTGCGATTTTAGACCACAGGTCTGTCATCTAAGGGCAAAAAAAATCCTCATTAAAAAAAGTACCTTATCAATTAGACCTTTTAGAGGGTCTTATTGAAGTTATAGCTTAAGAAAAATAACAGATTTTTAAAATTTATAGTCTAATTTAAAATGTTTAACATAAATGGTACATTTACACTGTAAATAAAGGAATGAATAAATATATTGTAAACATACTATTTATTATAAATATTTTCAAAACCTATAATGTAGTTATAACTACTTTTGAAAAAGTGTTATTTACTACCATTATTACACATATCCCAAGGGTTGTAGAAACATATCAAAATTTGAAAAAAGAAATCTAAACTATGCACGAGGTCAATTCCCTTTGTTCGCCCATACCCATCAATTAAAATTTTAATTTATTGTTCACTCCTATTTTATTTTTCTTAAGAGGAATAAACAAATTATTCATGTGTTTGGCAATCTTATTTTGGATTTATGAGTGCAAACTCAAACAGTATAAAGTTCTCACAATATAAAGTAAAAGAATGTTACAGTGTAAAGCTCTCATATCCTATAGTTTGATTTGAACTTATCTTGCTAAACATCTTATATATTTACTCTTCTATTTACTATAGTGACAAAGCATTAAATTATCATTGTATTTATTTATTTATTGACTTATTCTTCCAAGTGTAGGATAACCTCAAAGGGGTTGCAAGTTTTTTTTCCCCACCGATAGAGGCCTTTTAAAAATAATTGCAATGATCTTGAATAGGAATCCTATAACGATAGATAGAAACTCCTTAAAAAAATCACTAAATCGAGCATTAGTGATTTCCTACCCGTTCAAAATCTTGGCTAATTGATCAAAATAGGTAACAAATTCAGTGAGTAGGCCCAATCACTATACAAATAGACGTGAACCTTGGTTATATTTCATTTTTTCAACATCTTTAATAATTAGCATAATGACCTTATTGTTTCAATGGACAAAAAAATTTATGTCTAGCTTTTTGAAAAATTTCCAAACAAACAATTTTGACAAAATCTTTCAATTTCTTATTTTATTGTGTTAAATTTCATAAATTCCTCTATTTGTAAAGTACGTTAAATGTATAGAAATGGCTATAAAAAAGTTTATGTTATTCATATTAATAGCGACTTTGCTTTGTCGCTATCCTCTCTATGCCAATCTCACTACTTCTTTTCTGTTTGGTTGGTATAGAAACTCGACAGTTAAATTCAAATATATATAGAGAGTGCCATCCTTCGACGCTTCAAGATGCCTCAATTACAGGCCATCCTGCATCTTCTCCCAATTTGAGAGCTTGGAAAGAATGATGATTTCATTGCATTGAGTCAAGCAGACAGATCTAGAGTCCAGATTTGTTGTAATCTTAGCATCCGGCAACCACGGTTTGATTCTTTTCTATGGTTTTAACTACTTTACTACAATATTTTCTCTCACAAAATTCAAATAAAAAATAGTTTAAACCATAAAAAAACAATTCAAACCACTCTCCTAAATAAACATTTAAATGCATGCCTCCTCAAGAAATGAGATGTTTGTTTCGCTTATTTGAACTGAAAGTTTAAATCGAAAATACACTAACAATTTAAATTTTATGATAGAAATATAATGTAGCAAAAAAATTTTAATCAAAACTTCTTGTTCGAAATGGCAAAACAAACGACCTTAGAATTAGACCAGATTTGAAGATTGCCTCAAAATGTTTAGAGATTGTCTAAATTGTATAGTTTGGAAGCCTCTTGGGCGGGCGGGAAATCAATTTGTTGCCTACTCCGCACGCAAGAATATGTTGTAGTCTTCAGAAGCGTTATTGCGTAATGTGTAGGCATAAGTCTGGGATTGATCCGTTAATTTTGGCCCAACCATTTGCAATAAATAAAACAACTTATTATAAAACAGATTGTTTTGGAACTTCCTCGTAAAAGTGTTATCTCATTTCTTAATTCTTGTCGTTTCTTGAGGTCATGCCAGATATTGCATAAGTTTTCTTTTTTTTTTTTCTTTTTTTTGGCTAGAAAGTTTTTTGTTTTGCTTTTGTTTTCTAATTGATGTCGTTTGCTATTGCTGATGTCCGTTTATGTTTCTAATTATTGTAGTAACTGTCGTCGTTGACATATTTCAAATAACGTTTGTTCTTCAATTCATTTTGCCGATTAAGAATTTTGTATAATGTCCTCTATCTTTTAGTTGTCTTTTTAAGTCGTTTTGTTAGATATATTGTTGTCTGAGTTGTCCCATTTTAAATCTGTCTCATAATGTTGTTCCTGTCGTTTTTTCCCCTATAGCTGCAGTTCCTTGTCTTTGTTGTTTCTAATCATGTTGTTTTCAGTTGATGTCGTTTGTTTAAAACTGTAATCAATTACAACATCAATTGTTGCTATCAGGGAAACTACTTGTTACTTTATTTGTATTTATTTTTATTCAAAACAATGTTTTGATTTTTGTTTTGAGTAACTCACATGTATATGTGATTTGTAATATGTATTTATACGGAGGTCATTCTTAATGCTCTTTATTAAAGGATTAATCTCTTTGTTTCGAGTCTATGAAAATAAACATACTTGCCAAACCATGTTTTATATATATATATATATATATATATATTTTGTTCTCTTCTTCCTCCATTTATCTTCTTGTTTAATTTTATATATAGTATCAGAGCTTAATATTCCATAAAGTCTCTAATCATGCACGATTGACGTATCTATTTTCTCCATTTCTTAATCAAGGCCACGAGCCTCAAAACCTACAAGCATTTGCACCTTCAATTAGGACATGTTCCTCTCTCTAACCTCCAATTTTCTAGGCCAACTTTCAGAAGTTTCTTTGCAGTCTTCTCTACATCTTTTTGCCAACTCTCTGCACTCTTTATACCCTCAACGTTTGGCATCCCCTTTGTGGCGCTCGTGCACCTTTGACATTTGTTGTCCCTATCCAACTATTTTTCTTTGTCTTTATTTTTTCTTAGAAAATAAAAAAAAAAGAATAAAAAGCAAAAAAAGGAGAAAAATCTAAAAAAATAGAATCTCCTATTAAAGCTCTATATTGCAGAGCGTATTAGGGAAACACCTATATTAGTGATTTTGACTTTATTTCTTTTTATCTTAAGAAATGTCTTGATTTTAGGTTTGAAAACTTACTTAATCATGTACTTTGTAACATATATTTATATGGAGGCCATTTATAATGCACCTTACTAGTAAATTTCGTCACTTTGTTCCTAATTCATGTAAGTAGGTAAGTACTTTGTCAAACCACGTTAAATGGCTTCCTTCTATTTTCTTATGTAATTTTCTATAGTGGTTTTCCACGCCATTCTTTCTACTTGTTGTCGTATTTCCATTTCACATCTATTTGAAGATGTCGTTATGATTTATTATTGGTGTTGTCTTTTCGAACATTGTCCTTTGTTTCGGCATTGTCCCGATGTCCTCTTTATTATGTTGTAGATTTACAACCATGTCGTTTATTACGCGTCGTTGTTGTCGTTTTCTAGTGTGTCGTAGTTTCATAGACGATGTCGTTTGTTTACATTGGTGTTGTTTACGAAGTTAGGTATGGTTTGCAAGCGATGGGGGCAGTAGCAAAAGGCTAGTGGAGCACTCGCCGTGTCCCAAAGAGGACCCTCCACCAAAAATCTCAGCTCAATTATTTGTGACATGTTTCTTTAGCCGAGAACAATATTATATGCATTTGTCCATTTCATGTTTTTGGTTATTGATTAAAGAGGAAAACAAAAGAAAAAATAAAATAAAAATAAAGATCTCGCTGCCCGTCTTGCAATCTAAAACTAAAAGTGACGATTCCGGCTTCCCACGCGGGATGTCTCAGGAGTGAAGGCTCCACCTTCTAACCCGAGGTTGTTTTTCAATGATAATAGGAGCTCCTTTTTCTTTTCTCTTTTTTTTTTTTTTTTTGAAGAAAGAAAAAAAATGCTTTTTTTGGTAGCCAAAGAGAAAATGAAAAAAAAAATACTTCGGTAATAAGAAGAAATGAATAAAAAATTTGAGAATAATTACTAAAGAATAAAAAAATGTTGGCCCCATTTGGTTTTGTTTTGAAAAATTTTTAGAAATATTTTCGCATATTTTTTGAAACAAAAATTTCAAAAATATTCTCAGCATAATTTTTTAAAAATTCTTATTTTTTAAAACAAAACTATTTTCATCCATTTTAAAAATACCATTAAACGAGCCCAATTTATTTCTCATTTTGTAGCTAATTAATTATGGTCCAATGGAATTATCATGAAATGTGGTCATCATCAGGAAAAAGTAACTCAAATGATAATACTAAATTAACTCTCACGTTATAGTGATATATCATATATCTCAATTATGGGTTTTTTGGCATCTTATTTAAAACCATTGGTCCATTGAACAAGTATTGTAAGGCTTCGTTTGGGAAGTATGCTAGAAAAACAAAATTCAGTTTGTTACAGTGTAAAGTTCTCACATACTAAATGAAATGTATAAGTTTGCTACAGTATAAAGCTCTTACATACTATAATTTTGAGTGTATTTGAGAAATCAATTGAAACTTAAAATTTGTTATGTAAGAGCATTTGTCTTTTGTTTTTCACTATAGCATGTGAGAAATTTACATTATAATAAACCGAACTTTATTTTTTAACGTGCTTCCTAAACGAAGCCTTTTGAGTTTCAACTTCAAGGTTCTATCTGATTTCTCAAATACACTCTTAACTTTTAACAACTACATTAAAAAGTAAAAAATTACTACAATATAAATTTTTTATACGTTATAATTTTTAAACCAATAATCTTACTTTCAACCGCCCTTCTTAACACCTTACTAGAAAATATCAGTATTGATATCGGTATATTGATTGTTTTTTGTCGTGAATGAATTAAGAGTTGCCAAAACGACACTTCCTTATATGCGGCAAGTACTTAGTGCAAATAATTGAGCGAGAATATGCCTTTCACAACTGACATCGTTTGTGCATGGCTTGTCCTACTGACGTACAGTGACCAAGATAAAAGTGTTAGTTTTCCGCTGTCTAAAACTGTGTTATATTCCAATAATCCAAACGCTAGTTTTCAAAAAAATGATACAGTAAGAAGCCAAAAAAGTGAACTAGTTGAACCGCTTACATCTCTTCATAGAGGCACAATAATTTGAAGGCAACGGACAAAAATGCAAAGATGCGTTTGTCTAGATTTGAGAATCATTACAATTGACGTTTATCTAACTGAAGATCATTTCTTAGTTTGCGTGGCGGGTAAAAAAGAGTGTACTTTTTATTCATGTCAGGGTAGTTGTATATTAAAACGATTTCATTTAACATTCTTCAATTTAAATACTTATCAAACGATAACTTGACTGCGCATTTATTCAAGCCGATTTATTAAAATTTGTAATTTAGAGATGAAAAAGAAGTTGCATCACTGATCACGACGTGATGCTTAATTAGCATGATATTATTGGTGCTACGTGAACTTGACCTTATATGATAAGAAAGGCAAATGGCAAAAAATAAAATAAAATTAATTAGTACAAAATAATATGGATTATTTTGATTTTTTTAGCATCATGTGATACTTCAAATGACACAAAATTAGCCCTTGAAGTTTCAATTTGTGAAGGCAATAGTCCTTCAGTCTCTTGAATGATAAATTTTTTACGATCTTGTGTGTATGTAGGATGCATGTGATATATAGATAACAAATTAAATAGAAAAAAAGCTCATCTTTCACCAACAAAGATGATAGATTTAAGCTTTAGAAAAGCTCTAAGTTTGGGTTAATTGTGTCAGCTTTAGTTTTAAACAATAGCAATTGGTCTTCAATAACTTGTTACCTGTATGTTTATGTACATTCTACGTACACGAATCGTCAAAAATTTAACATTTAGGAGATAGGAAGTTTGTTGATATCACAAATTAAAACTTTAAGAGGTCAAATTTATACCATTTCAAGTGTCATGGATCAAAGTGAGATAATCCTAATTTTTTGGTCTACAAAAATGAAATAACCAAATTATTATATAATGAAGAACTAGGACGCATTCTTCATTGTCACTTTTGGTTTATATCTAATTAGAGGTGCATTTCTACTTATTCTGAAAGTGGCTCCCTTTAATTACAACTTTGCACTCCCTTTGATTGATTTTAATATCCTTTCTTCCAGGCAAACGTATAATCTAATAATCCTCACCATAATTCCATCTTTCTTATCACTCCTTCAATTTTATTCTTCTATTCATGTAATATTGTGTGTATCTTAGGCTGTTAGGTACGTGGAGGTTAATTTATTGTCCTGGAAAATTACTGCCCTATGTAAAGGACTATGGGTTCAAGCTTCTAAATAAGGTCATCGTGAGGGTTGGAAGAGGACGGGAAACCCTCTTACCAACGGTATGAGAGCATAGCACTCAAACCAAAATTTTCATCGAGGATAGTTTGGAGATTTAACATTTGTAAAATTGATTGAACTATTTTTTTTTATGTATAAAGGGGTCACCAAATCAGGGGTATAAAAAAAGAAACATAGAGAGTAGAGTGGTATGTATTTTTCTTTTATCAATTTTTTTATCATATTCTGTAATGACAAAAAGTGGATTGAACACGAGAATAAAATATAGCTTTTATATTGAAAATAAATCGTTATAAATTTTGTTTCTTCATTTTCATTTATTTTTCCTTTGATCACATTTTGTTTGGTCTCAGTAATAGAATCATTATTTGCAACATCGGCAAAATTGCTTAAACCAAAATTTGGAACTAGTTAGCTAAGATGTTGAAGTGAACAACTAAGATTAATTGAGACAATTCTTAATTAACGTACAATTACCATTTTCTAACTACACATTAATCCTTTGCAATTTTGCCTTTGTATTGAGGAATTACTGCCTCCAACGGTGTTGTTTTATGCAAACTCAAACATGGAGCCCACGTTTGAGAGCAAAGCCTGCTATTATGCCCAAATTGCGCCAGCGTTTTGTGAATATATAAATAAACAAAAAAAAATCTTTCTTGTATTGTCCAATCACTACATGTGCAAGCTAGCTCTTCGGCTTGTTAAGTCAGTGGGTCACTGTCCACAAGCAGGAATGGACAAGATGATCGAACCCACCTAAACTTTAATGAAACAAGATAGGGTACATTAATTATGTTGAATTTTTTCCCTTTTTATATTATTATTGTTATTATTAATGTGACAGTTAATTATTGACATATATATTTTGCATTTCTACTTGGGAACTGTACCCATAGACTAATTCAATACCCATTATTCTCCCCCAGCACAATAGATAGATATATATTTAGAGTACACACATTTATAAAAGATAAATCAGAGGTGAGAAATTTGAATTTAGGTATGAGATTAATGTTAAGCTGCTTGCTACATCTTCCTATTTACTTATTCTAAAGGGCGTTTGTGGAAATTTTTTGGAGTGTTTGGAAGGTGGTGGAAACCAGTGGTGAGAACCATTTACTGTAGCATATAAAAGCTTTATACTGTAATAATTTTTTTATTATTATTATAACATATAAAAACTTTATACAATTTATAACTGAGTTTATAATAAAAACTATAGTTTTCATCACTTTACCAAACACCTCACTTAGAGTATTTAGGAAGCCAATGGTTTACATAAATAATACCCGAAAGGGGTCAACAAAAAGTTGTATGACAATGCGCAGATGTTATTAATCAATATTGTCAAATGATATCAGTATCTTTTTGGGATTCCCAGAACTGCTTTTCTATTTATTTTTTTTTTCAGTCACGGCAATGGCGGCCCCTCCATCTTGGACATTGACCTCATTGTGTTAGGACCATCTTGTTAGAAGAAAAAAAAAAAATTGCAGAGAATGCTACTAGAACCAGTCTTGTGGTGGGCTCTAGACTATTTTCTTGTAAAATTTTCATTCTCAGTCTCTTTGGGGCTTGGAATAAATGTTTAGTTTTAATCAACTTTTTAGTTAAAGCTTAAAAAAAAAATTTACTACAGTATAAAACTCTCACATGCTACAATATTTATAACTCTAACTAATGGTTTTAACCACCATATTAAACATCCTAGAGTTTTGTTGTGTTCAATAACATATACACACACAAAAAAAGGGGGTTTTTGAAAAATAATTTTTTCAAAAAATTTTATTTAGTCAATTATCTTTTTTTTTTTTTTTGTTTTTGAGCATCAAAAAACTATTTTTTTGACATCAAAACAATTCTAATTTTTTTTGTTTCCACCTTGGTTAGGTCCCTCTCCTCGATACATTCATTTTTTTCTTTTCTCTGAAAAAAGCTAGGACAGTTTCGGTGTTAAAAAAAAAATTTTTTGGTACAAAAAAAAATTATTTACTTAATTTCAAATTTTTTTTAACCTATTTTTTAAAATATCCCCAAAAAAAATACCCTGTTATTCACATAATAATAATAATAATAATAATAATAATAATAATGAACGGTCCTCAAATACATGAACACAAAATATATTTGTCAAGTCAGTTATATCAGCAATGACTGTTGTACATATATTTATGAAATGACTTTGGTATAATTATCTATATCAACTCATGGATCACAGAAATGATGGTTGAAGTTACAACATAATTTTAACAAGTTTCATTTCGATTAATATCACTAATAAACGCTAGGATAG
>CAMOHE010049093.1:25457-69612 GCA_946598075.1 Artocarpus hirsutus
GCAAAGCCTGCTATTATGCCCAAATTGCGCCAGCGTTTTGTGAATATATAAATAAACAAAAAAAAATCTTTCTTGTATTGTCCAATCACTACATGTGCAAGCTAGCTCTTCGGCTTGTTAAGTCAGTGGGTCACTGTCCACAAGCAGGAATGGACAAGATGATCGAACCCACCTAAACTTTAATGAAACAAGATAGGGTACATTAATTATGTTGAATTTTTTCCCTTTTTATATCATTATTATTATTATTATTAATGTGACAGTTAATTCTTGACATATATATTTTGCATTTCTACTTGGGAACTGTACCCATAGACTAATTCAATACCCATTATTCTCCCCCAGCACAATAGATAAATATATATTTAGAGTACACACATTTATATAAGATTAATCGGAGGTGAGAAATTTGAATTTAGGTATGAGATTACTATTAAGCTGCTTGCTACATCTTCCTATTTACTTATTCTAAAGGCGTTTGTGGAAATTTCTTAGAGTATTTAGGAAGCGAATGGTTTACATAAATATTACCCGAAAGGGGTCAACAAAAAGTTGTATGACAATGCGCAGATGTTATTAATCAATATTGTCAAATGATATCAGTATCTTTTTGGGATTCCCAGAACTGCTTTTCTATTTTTTTTTTTTTTCAGTCACGGCAATGGCGGCCCCTCCGTCTTGGACATTGACCTCATTGTGTTAGGACCATCTTGTTAAAAGAAAAAAAAAAAATTTGCAGAGAATGGTACTTGAACTAGTCTCGTGGTGGGCTCTAGACTATTTTCTTGTAAAATTTTCATTCTCAGTCTCTTTGGGGCCTGGAATAAATGCTTAGTATTAGTTAATTTTAATCAATTTTTTAGTTAAAGCTTTCATATGTTATAGTAAAAGAAAAAAAAAGTTGTTACAGTATAAAACTCTCACATGCTACAGTGTTTATAACTATAACTAATGGTTCTAACCACCATGTTAAACATCCTAAGGTTTTGTTGTGTTCAATAACATATACACACAAAAAAAAAAGGTTTTTAAAAAATAATTTTTTCAAAAAATTTTATTTAATCAATGACCTCTTTTTTTTTTTTTTTTTTGGTTTTTGAGCATAAAAAAACTAGTTTTTTGGCATCAAAACAATTCCAGTTTTTTTTTATTTCCACTCTGGTTAGGTCTCTTTTCTCGATACAGTCATTTTTTCTTTTCTTTGAAAAAAACTGAGACAATTATGATGCTTAAAAAAAACATTTTTTTTATTAAAAAAAATCATTTACTTAATTTCAAATTTTCTTTAACCTATTTTTTAAAATATCCCCAAAAAAACCCTGTTATTCACATAATAATAATAATAATAATAATAATAATAATAATAATAATGAACAGTCCTCAAATACATGAACACAAAATATATTTGTCAAGTCAGATATATCAGCAATGACTGTTGTACATATATTTATGAAATGACTTTGGTATAATTATCTATATCAACTCATGGATCACAGAAATGATGGTTGAAGTTACAACATAATTTTAACAAGTTTCATTTCGATTAATATCACTAATAAACGCTAGGATAGGACTGATTAATTGGGCCACTTCACTATGGCTTTATATAGAAAATTAGGAAAACAATTCACACACCAAAATGTGTGTATATATATAGTATTTATATGAGTCGTATAGTTTCCGCTGCCTAATTTTGGTTGACCCAAACATATGGAGTAGGATTGCGGGCTGACATAAAAAAGGGCAAATTGAAAGACACTGAAAAATAGCCATTAGAAAGAGAAAGCCACTAACTATCAAAAGCAAATTTCCATGGAGAATTGCCAGGACAAAATGCTGGCCTGGGGACAGCGGAAAGAGGAGCTGCACCTCAATAATTATTGAGCAATATTTAGAAATTAGATTTTCTTTTCTTTTCTTCTTCTTGTTCTTTTTTTTTTTTTTTAGGTTAAAAAGCAACACATTATAATACAGCGAATGACGTTGATGCTCTCTTCTCTCCCCCTCTCTCTAAGTAATTATCAGAACGGCACATGCCAAACCCAACATTACCAGTCTTTTTCACATCCCCTTTTTTTCTCTCTCTAGATTTATTTTTCTTTTTTTCCCTTTTATTTTATTTTATTTTATTTCTTTTACTTAACCATCTTCCACAACCTGTGTGGGCCGACCCCTCTTATCTTATCTCATTCAGGACCTTCGCTTTTCATCACTAAACTTCGTCACATCATACTTTATGGAAGTCCCATTTTTCCCTTTCCCCCTTTAATTAAGCCATCTCTTTTTTTACTCTTCCAAATTGTTTCGAATTTATTTATAAGTTAGGCCGTCCATACATAATGTCTAACATCATTGATCATATTTAAACGTTCGGAGGGTCATAACGATCAAATATAGATTTGATAAATAAGCTCAAAATTAGAAACTAGTAAAAAAAAACCTGCAAAATCCAAAACCCATTTTCTTCCTACATTAATTTTGTATATATATCCTCTCAAAAATTAGAGAGGGAGCCACATATGAGTCAAGATGAGTACAGTCTTTGAACTTTTTTTCTTTCCATATTATATGTAAAATTTTTAAAAAATTACTTTATGCCCCTCTTAAAAACCATATTCGGCCTCCTTTAAAATTTTATATCTTTTTTATTTAATTTTTCTTATCATATTAAGTTCCTCCTGACTATATTTTCTTTCTCCACCCCTGTTTAAAATCAACATCAAGTGTCTCTATTCCCCTTTGATAATCTACCTTTTTCCCACTCCAAATAAGATTCCAAAGACAACCTAACTAAGTGACCAACCAACCAATTTCCTTCCCCTCAAACTCTTTTTTTTTCCTTCTTCACTAGGGCCAAGGCCATACCCTCTCTTCACCCCACCACCATTACCCCTCTCTTTTCCCTTTTCCCATTTCTCAATCTTTCTCCCTATATCATCTCTTCTTTCTTATCTCCAAACTCTCCTCTTCCAATACCAAATTGATCCATCCCATTCAAAACCCTAATTGATCATACATTCTTCATCACCAATATACTCATTAGCTAACAATGCCATCATCAGTGCATTCTAGCCCCTTCTACCAAATGGAGAACCCGGCCATAGTCTCCCTCCTCCGGCACGCCAGCTCGGGGACAACGGAGCAAACCAAGAAGCCACCGGCTCCAGCGGGATCGAAGTCGCCGGGGGGGCTATTCAAGATATTTAAGCTCTTCCCCATGCTGACGTCCGGGTGCAAGATGGTGGCCCTGCTTGGCGGGCGGCCGAGGAGACCGATGCTCAAGGACAGGGCCACGACCGGCACGATCTTCGGGTACAGGAAAGGCCGGGTGAGCCTGGCCATTCAGGAAGACCCCCACTGCATGCCAATCTTCGTGATCGAGCTCCCCATGCAGACGAGCGCGCTAAACAAGGAAATGCAGGCGGACGACGTCATCAGGATCGCCCTCGAGAGCGAGACCAAGACGAGCCGGAAGAAGCTTCTGGACGAGTTCGTGTGGGCCGTGTTCTGCAACGGCAGGAAGGTCGGGTACTCGATCCGGAGGATGCACATGACCGAGGACGAGCTCCACGTGATGCAGACCTTGAGAGGGGTTTCCATGGGGGCCGGGGTTCTCCCGAGCCCCGCGGCCGCAGGAGGAGACCAAACTGCGTCGTCCGAGGGGGAGTTGACCTACATGAGGGCAAGGTTTGAGAGGGTCGTTGGGTCAAAAGACTCCGAGGCCTTGCACATGATTAACCCCGACGGCGCTTCCGGCCCGGAACTAAGTATTTTCTTTGTCAGGTCTCAGTGATCAGGATAATATTTGATTAATTAGTTTTGTTTTGTTTTCTAATATATATTGGGATATTTGATTATACGTGATAGAGATGATTTTGGGTATTGATTGTTGGATAGGGTTAGAGTTGTATAAACTGATCATTGAGATTTTCCTCAGAAGAAAACT
Source organism: Artocarpus hirsutus (assembly GCA_946598075.1). Lineage (NCBI taxonomy): Eukaryota > Viridiplantae > Streptophyta > Magnoliopsida > Rosales > Moraceae > Artocarpus > Artocarpus hirsutus. Next base: position 29,404 of record CAMOHE010049093.1, read on the forward strand.
GTGATGGATTAATTAATTCATTATAGGTTTATAAACTGATCATATATATATATATATATATATATATATATTGTGTTTGATTTTGCTCTATATATGGTTAGATTTGTGCAGAGATTGTACTGGAGAGGTGCCGCTGATAAGTCATATTCATAATTCATTTCGGTGGCTTTAATTTGAAATAGTACTAGTTTTTGTTCTTTTCAAAAGTTTGTGTATTTGGTGCGTTCTGGCAGTTTTGGTTTATATGGCACTATATTTGGAGTCACGCATTATTAAGTTAAGCCACTTGACTCTTTTTTTTTTTACTCATTAAATAGCCACTTGGCTTCTTCTATTGAGCAAAATAGCCGACATCTTTCTTATGTTTTTGTTTTTTTTTACCACTCAAATAAACTTCACTAAAGTGGTTAATTACTAAACAGTAAAACCGTACCATATAGAAAAATCATATTCAACTTTACTAGAGTTTAAAAACAAACAAATAAATAAAGTTATCCATTTCAACGTGCGATGATCTATCGAGTCAAGATAGAATAATTTGGCTTAAACTTATACGTAACTTTTGTTGGTTGTGTGCGTAGAAAAAGAAAATAAATAGGACATGTGCATTTATATATTGTACCATGGAAATGCTGATCTTTTCACGACAAAGATAGAACTGGAATTTGAAAAGATCAAACCTGCTAACAAAATCGATCCCTTTTGCTAACTTTTTTTCACATGGAATACAGAATACATTCTTTTTGTTAATATTTATATGTATATAAATATAAATATATATTGTTTTTTATTATATAGTTGAGATTATGCGAGTATGCCATTATTGCGACATTAAAGCTATCTCATGATCGCCACCATAGCCATTACGTACCTCTGACAATATACCCACCACGTAATTCATCATTTCCACTATATCATCAAATATATATATATACATATATATATATATATATATTATATCATGAGCAAATAGGATTGTGTAACAGTACGCCGAGTGATTTTTCCACACTCTTACGTAGCACTGTAGTGGGTGGGGTCCACCATAATTTATTGGACGTTAGTTGTAGAGGTTGCAAGGTAACTTTAATTGTTTTTGTACCGGCAATCAGCGGTGGACGGATATTTACTGGCCAATCTTGTTGATATGTGAGAAATAAGAGGGTTGATTGGATCCTCTTTTGGTACGGATGAAAAAAGGCGAACGACCACGCAACGTTTGTTTAGCCGAAATTAAAAAAACCAATACAACAACGTAATTTTCGCAAGTTATATATTTCTTTTAATGCGAAATATGAAGGATTATTTTTATAAATACCCTCAAACTATATATCTTATTTTATTTTGTTTCCTAATTTTATAAAACCAGTCAAAACCACTCTTGATTTATAAAAAACTATTCAAAATTCCTTTTTTATCTAATTTTTTAATAGAATAATTTTCATTAGAATTAAGACAAATACATAATCAAACTCAAAAAACTACTCCGTTTGAAAGACTTCGACTCCTTAAGACAGGAACTGAAAATAGGTACTGAAACTTGACGGAAAAAACCTGCTCAATACAAACAAAAGAGATTACCCAAAGCTCATTTCTAGAGCTCACATCAGTCGATGGGAGAGACCCGATGACCAAAGCCAAACCCTTCTCGACAAGGGTACATACAACAAGGCTAAGACTAAAGTTTAGCCCAATGTCTAGACACTTTTCGTTGTTAACAAACAGATGAGACATTACTAAACTTGGAGGAGAGGAGTCTTCCTCCATTATTGCACACAAAACACAACAGTACTAAGACTAAAATACAAATAAGCAAAAAGACATAGAGGTAAATCTTTGATAGAGAGTAGACTTCCACCGCTACCACTCCTGTCTTTTCTATCTCCGACTAGTTGTGAGTAGCTCTGATCATTGGCCATTTCTCCCTTCGGTTGTCAGTGTCTTCAGGTGCAGCCTCAAACCTAGTGCAACAAGCCAAGGAGGCCCAAAACTTGCAGCCGTTCCTAGACCCAGCCTACCACAACCATTTTTCTCGTGCTCTTGTTGAACCCGTGCTACCTCTACACTTTCCTCCGCTCGCCGAACAGCTCATTACCTTTTTTGCTTCCTCGACTATGTAGAGACACTGATCGATTCTTCTTGTTGTCATCTAACCATTGCTTCCACTTGGTTTCCCCGATCGCAACCAAGGCCAGTCGTCCAACTTTGCTTTTGGCCATCCCATGCTTTGATCTCGTTGGGTTCCTCCCCAACAAGCTCTTCCCAGCCGCACTGACACAGAATTCTACTTGCTCCACCTCCAATTGGCTATTGTAGTGAGCCAACCTTTCACCATCTCCGTTCCCCTCTATTCCCACCCCTAAAACTTCCTGCCTCCACCACTCACGGGACTGAGACTCAGCAGCCATCCTAGAGGCGACGCCAGCTGCTAGACTCAGAAGAAGAGGGTGCGGCGCCACTCTCTTATAAGGAGCCCTCTAAACAGTAAAACCCTAACAGAGCTGTTATTATTATTGGTTTATGTGTGTCTTTGTGGCCTCGACTTTTCATAATTTACATAAATTCTTAATTATGCATTCCCTTATATCTAATTTTGTTTACAATATTAATAGATTTGCTGATGTGGCACTTGTTTTGAAATGATTAAAATTATTTAAATTGAAGAAACAGATTAATAATACTACATTAAACTTGAAAAGTTATTTGGATTTTTTAGTCCAAAAAAAAATTCCTATATATATATATATGATAACATTTCTTATAGCATTTCCTCTAATATTGTGAAATCAAGATTAACTAGGATATATTATAGGTCAACGGATTATATAATCCTCCTTTTGTAAATTAGTGGTGTGTTAAAATGGTAATTTAGGTATAGGTAATTAAAGAGTTCATGTATGTATATTGAATGTTAAAAACCATTGCAATATTGATTGAAACATTTCAATCGTAAGTTGACAAAATCCAACATGGTAGCTGGCACTGGACAAAACTTAGTTGGAAAATGGCTGGAGAAATTGTTTTCTGATGGGAGGCCTGAGAATTTGTTGGATCACTGTCAATAGGGAATCTGCTTTATGTCCTACCTTTGCTGATTTATGAATATTAGAGAATGACATTACAGCAAATTCCTCCAAGCCGGCAATGACCCACCAAAAAGATATTAACTTTTGGGGATCACCCTCTCATCGTTATGCCTATCCTGCTCATTTTAAAAGCTAGTCACATTGTTATCATTAAAAAATCATGGCCGATTTACTATGGGACTGAGAGTTTTGCTTTGTGTTTGTGTCTGTTAAAGAAGCGAAGTGAAAGCAGGGACTTTTGATTGTGGTAATAAGGGTTATGACAACTTTTGATTGTGGTAATAAGGTTACGACACGACCTCGACCAAACTGATAGAAGGATTGACACGAAATTGACTTTATATTTTAATTTTTGATTAAAAAAATAGATAAATAATATCCAAAAGAAAATAGTAGTAAATTTACTTTAAATAAAATGAGAAATATAATATTTATGGTCTAAATTCAAAAACTAAAGTATAAATTAGCGGATTAAGCTAGTAAAGCAACATTGATATTGTTTATAGTAATTGTGACAAAATGGATCCGAATGAAGGGATGATATGTGGGTTGACTAAAATACGACATAAATTGCCACCATTATTTCTCAGTAATATTTAGAACCATAATTTATAAAGAGCTTAAAAGGGTCAAAATGGTTTTAAATTTTTTTATAAATATTAAAAAACGTTATATTGATGAAGTTTCTTGATATATTTTATTTAAAACTTAGGGACAAGTTTTAAAATTTATTTTAAAAGTACTTTTTTAAAAAGATATTTTTATAACTTTGACAAGAAAGCAAAAGTATTTCTGCCGCATTATCAAAACACTTTCATAAGTAATTTTTAGACAAAAAGTCAAAAATAACTTGATAGAAGCTTTGCTAAGCATGCTTTATATGTTGAGAGTTTTGGTGAGGAACAAAACCCAAATTAGTTTACGTGGTTCTTAATTTACGCCCATGTGAGGAACCCAAATAGATTCCTATATATGGGTCTGTCCCTTGGAAGCCCTTTTTCTTTTCCCAAAAAAAAAAAAGTTGGGCTGCCCAAAATGTTTATACTCACAACCCAATATCAAATATCACTCTTATGTGTACATGGGGTCCAAACTATGCTTAGCTTTTGACCTCAATCAAAAACTGCAATTTCTGTCTGGTTGTTTGTTTTGAGGAGAGCTCAAGAGGTTGAAACCCAATATTCAAGTTGAGTAGGTGTTTAGTTTAAAAAAAAAAAAAAAAAAAAGAGAGAGACCCAATTTCAAACCTTGACAGGACAATCTGAGAGCAAAAATGAAAGACCATCAAAGCTCATCCCTCCCCTAATTTCAAGCTACGAACTAGGGGTGGCAATAATCGTGTTCGTGTCGGCACGTTTACAGCACGGCACGTTTAGCCCGAACACGAACACGACACGATTAATAAACGTGCCAGAAATGCCAACACAAACACAACACGCCTATGGCACATGTAACACAGCACGACATGATTAATACGATTATTAAACGTGCCGTGACGGGTTGACACGATAACAACACGCATATGACACGTTTATGACCCAATTAACTAAAAATTAAAAAAAATTAAAAAAAATTTTAAAAAAAAAGCCAATAAAGAAAATTAACAAAAACACAATATCTAATTAATACTAACCTACTATAAATATTTCAAATATTTTTATTTTTAAGTTTAAATGTGTTATAAACGGGCGGGTCGTGTCGTGTGAACACGTTTACGGCTCGTTTAATTAAACGTGTTAAGGCGTGTTTAGCGTGTTAGCACGAATCCAGCCCGTTTATTTTTGTGTTATTCGTGCCAACCTATTTATGACACAATTAATAAACGTGCGGTCCAAACCCGTTTATCTCGTGTAGTTTTCGTATCGTGTCATCGTGCCGTGTCCAAATTGCCGGCCCTACTACGAACTTCATAAACAGTATTTTTTTACAAACCAGTTTTGAAGCGAATTGGTCAATTTTCCCATTGATCGAAGCATATTGATGGTAGAAATGTAAAACACTGACTGTTGGCACCAAGATGAAAAAATGATTTTTTTTCCCCTAAAGCGACCTTGTCAAATGAGTCCATGGATGTATAGCTTACTATTATAAAAAGTGCTGAGTTCTTTTTCTTTGGTGCTGACACGTTTCTTTTTCGGCTTTGAAACGCCGCCCATTACCCCCAACTTTTTTTTTTAATTATTATTATTAAATTTGACCCCTTTCCATTTTTTTTTATTTTTTGTTCCCCTACTTTTTCCCGTTAATTTTAAACGTTTCTCTTTTTTTTTTTTTTAACAAAAGAATCCTTTTGTTCTTTTTTTAATCCTTCCTTCATTTTTAGTTGCATTTTTAGTGTTTCATTTTTTTTTTCACCTTTGTACTTATGTTATTCCTAATGTTTAATATATTTTTATATTTACTTCTTTAAATTATTTTTCTTAACGTGTAAAGTCAAAATATTTTTTTTAGTTATTCTTATTGCATAGTTTTTTACATCATTTAAAATATTATTTTATTAAGCGTGGCTCTAATGCATGTTTTTCCTAATTGCATCCCTTATATAATTATTTTTCAAGCCTATTCTTACTTGAATATTTTTGTCATACAACCCTCGCAAATACCTTTTTTTATATTTGGTACATAGTTGATGTTTTATCTAATTTTCTCCACTAAAAACTTTTTTCTTTTTGAGATTTGCGCCATTAGATTTTTTTTCTATTAAATAAAACGTGTAAGTGGTGCGTGACATATCATAAAAATCTCATATAACCATACAATAAAATGTATTAGGATTAACAGCAAGTAATGGTAATAATGAATAGAACTATTATATGATTTTAGCTTCTGGGGAATACTAGTTGGCTTGTTTGAAACCAACACAAAATCAAGCTCCCAAATGTATCACTTTTTTGGAAGCAATTTTCTTGAACCTGTTTTTGGTGCTCAATAATTTCATAACGTATTAACCAATTTTTAGGACGTATCAATTGAGGAAAGTGAATTAAACTCTGTTACAGTTTACAAGTTTAGTTGATTTGCAAGGAGAGAAAGAAAAGATACAAACAAAGGTGAAAAGAAAAACAAGATTTCACAAAATATAACTTTTATTATAATTTTAATTTAAGGTTTTAATTTCGTTTATGCCCTAGAAAAAATTTTACAACTCGCTAGAGCCAACTTAGGTGTTTATCATTGTTTGTTGCAAAAGTGTGCTAGAGGGTTCATTATCATTGTTAATTTGATCAGATCACTGTACGAAAAAAAATAAAAAATCTAAGAGCATAAGACATTCTTAAAAAAAAAAAAAAAAAAAAAAGCTTCAAGACAGCATGAATATTAGCACTACAACTAATAAATGATGATCCTATTTGTAGGCTCTATATTGTGTGAGACCTATCTTCTGAGGCATTACCACCGTGCCTTTTACTGTTGTTTTGTATTTTAGCTTTTCCATGAAATCTTGACTACTTTTACTAACCCTAGCAATTTAGATAGATAAATGGAGAGTAAACATCACACTATGCACCTAAGCAAAGTAATTATACATTTTGTGAGAATTCATGGAATCCAGAAAAGCATCAGTTGTTCAACTCGTAAAAATTCATTAATCTCATGCCCAATTAGCCAAAGGTAAAAATCATGACATATAGTACGTACTAATTTTTTTTATCCCATATGATAAGCATGCCGATAACTATGCGTTGTGTATATTATTATTAAGCGCGTTTGACAATACAATTAAAACTAACAGTTACAACGAGCTTACTGAGAAAATTTTATACTGTAGTTTATTTTTGCTTTATATTATAAAATATAAAACCTTACAGAATAACATTTGAAACTATATAACTAGAACGATGTTTTTATACAAAACCATTATTATTATTATTATTATTATTATTATTAATTGATTGCAATGCAAGTGTTAATTAATTCTTCCGAATCTGTGCCAATCTGCTGCCAATGTATACACACACACACACACACGAGCCCATAAATAATAGTCACCCTGCCAAAACTTGCCGGTTGGAAGTTTGAAATTGTACAAGCCCAACATTAAACAAACTTATACATTGCTCTATTGTTCATCCAAAAAGGAACAAATTACACGTGCTTAACCGACAACATGCGATAGCGATCACAATTACAAAAAGTTGTCCATTCTGCAATCACCAAACTTTTCTAAATTAACAAAATTAATATTGAGGACAAGAAAGAGGACCTAATTAACAAACAATATGGAATCAGAAGAAGGAAGTCTAAATTAAAAAGAAAAAAAAAAAAACTGGCAGCAAAAGAATAAAACCAATAAGTTCAACAACCAAATTTAACCCATTGTTTGACCAAAAGCAGAAGGACAAGCAACCTATATCCACGCGGTATTTGGGGTAGAATCCAGTAGGTCCAACCCAACCGGTAATTGCGGGTCCCACTAATGGGTGTCAATTTTTGTCCCCACTGCCCTTAGATTTCTCTGATCCGATCCAAAAGTTATATTACTTGTTAAATAATAAAAACGTGAACAAATTATTAAATACTAAGAGGCTTGATTCTCGATTAAGAATATGCACACACAGTAATTAACACAAGACTTGAACCTGTCCAATTCCCATCGAGAGTGTGACATTTAAGACAAGACAAATTACTCGCTAATTAGTGTGTATTTTTTAAGTCATGACCCCACGTCTAATTAAATAATTAACAGTGTTGATCCTGTTGAGGATCATCACATACACGAAAAGTGAGGGTCTAGCTTATTGATTAGTCTTATAAATTTGGCCTGAAATTTTATTCGTGTTGTTTGGGTCACCGCCATGATGATGAATATTACTTTTATATATCCACGCGAACCAAGCAATATTCAATTTTAGCTAAATGAAATACGCATTACTTATATGGTATAATTTATGAGATTTGTTTTTTTGGAAAGGATTTATGAGAATTTTGTCACAGAGTTGTATAAAATTCCATAACGTTACACCCACATCATGTTCTTTGATTTTATAATAAAATATATTTGGTACACCGTATTATATTGCACTACATTGTATTATTTTATATGTAAAAAATACAATGCAATATAATACAATTCAATACAATACAGTGTGTCAAACAAACCTCTAATTAGATTTCACATTTGTAAACATGCACTATCGATAGGGTTGACCCTCACAATGCTTTTTAATCTAATTATTAAAGGCTCATTTACAGAGCTTTTGTTTAATAGTTTTCTGTAAGTATTTAAAACCACATTTTTTTAAATAAAATCATTTTTTAAAGTGTTTAAATAAGTCAAAATATTTTTAAAATTTTTAATAAGTAATAAAAATGTCAACTCATAAAACTTATTTTGTTTTATTAAAATCTTTGATACAACGCTTACAGTTTGTTTTAATTAAAAGAGTTTTTTATAAAATATTATAATTTTTAGATTTAACCGGAAATACTTACAGATAAAAAACTCATTCAAACTTTTTTAAAAACAATTTTGAAACTCAACAAGTCAAAAAAAACTTTAAGGAAACCATGCCAAACATACCTTAAAGTCTGTTTAGCTGAAGTGATTCTAACTGTATTTTATAAATTTAATTAATTTTATTATAATATTTTTATTTATAAAATTTAAAGCAGTTCAAAAATTTGATTTCAACAGCTTTCTCCGAAACAGACGTTTAAGTTAAAAAAACAATAAAATAAAAAAGCAGGGCAGTCCAAGTTGGGACCCCGCCACCCAACCGCCTGCAGAAACAAAATGTTGGGAAAGACTGTCCCGAGCGAGGAAAGGAAGAAGAAGAGAGAAAGCTGTCGAGTTGGTTTGAAAAACTGCTGAGATAGATTTTATTATATTTTATATAATACAAAACAAAAACAAAACTCGGTGGAGTTTGCCAGGCTGGCAGGCTGGCGAGTAGTGTTCAACTGCCCAACTGCTTCTTGCTAAAGTTTGCATCATTGGGTCCCACTCGACAATCCCTCATCAACTCTGCCACGTGGTCGGCTACGATTTCCCCATGATAACTCCATGCCGCTCAGATTACAGGAGTTTTTCCGAAGCAAGCGCGTGGCAATTAGAAGTCTCGTAGAAAGAAGGTACCAGTACGTACTACCATTAATACTAGTATACTCCGGCTCATATTATCCTTTTTGGGGTCTTGTACTTTTTTTTTGGTTAGCGTTTTTTAAACAAATCGGGAGACATTAATCTATCCCGTTGTCAAGTCCTAGATTTTTTTTGGCTAAAAGAAAACATTTATTCTTCTATTTATTTTTATTTCAGGAATTATGATTCTTTTAATCTGGTTTTGTTTTGGACCAAGTTTTGCAATGAGATGATTCGTTTGATAATTAAGGAGTAAAAATCTTTGTAAGACTTCTTTAGCCTCTCTCTCTCTCTCTCTCTTTTTAATCTATGCAAGGAAAATTGCATAAAGCTTTTTTTTATTTAAATCCTTTGTCTTATTTTAATATCTCAAATAGTGTTTAATTAATTCTCTTACGACACATCATTTAAAAAGTTTGAAACAATGATTAATTGACTTTTATATGCTTTTTATAAAAATAATATGTCATAATATGATTGATTAGATTGCATTTGAAATATCAAAAATTGAATAGAGGATTTGAGTCCTATATTATCAACTTAATAATAATTTTTATTTGTGTTTTTTGGTTCGTTTAATTTCTCTTTAAATTTTGATTTTGCAATAGTAGATCTATCCCTTTGTATTTCTTGACCTGCCTTACTAACTAAAGAGGAATTTCTTTTTATTGACTAGGTATAAAGATTCATGTTGTTTGTTAAATGTTCTCAATTTTTATCATTGTATTTAACTTAATTAAAAAAGAGAATTCTAAAAAAAATGACACATCCACATAACTAAAGATGCAAGTTAAAGGACACAAATTGACTAATTTTCTCAATAGAATTTGTCAATGCCTTTCAAATAATTATAATATTAAAAAGTTGCAAAGTTAGTTGGAAAAATGCACCCGCTAACAGAAACGTTAGAATGTTGCCCATCAATAAACCACAAATTCACGGGGGGTTGTCTAAGGAAAATTCTTCAGGAGATTTTTCTCTTTTCAGATTAGACAGTTCAAATAGCAAAGAATGAGGGATATACAAAAAAAAAAAAAAAAAAAAAAGAACTTTAAATTTTCTTAAAAAAATACTATGAGAAGAGAGAGAGAAAAAGAAACAAACAAAAAAAAAAAGAAGAAGAAGAAGGAGAAAATTAGACCATCATTTATTAGGAATAAAAATAAAAAATCAAAATGTAACAATGTTTAGTAGATAGCATATTTAAATTAAAACGAAGTTTGTTTTAATATAAAATGACATAGAGAAAAACATGAAGTGACAACAAGATTAAAAAAAACAAAAACGTAAAGAAAAAGAAGAAGAAAAAGAAAGAAATAAAAATAAAAATTCAAGTGTTTAAAAAGAACATTTGATTTTAAAAATATTATATACTTAAATACTTTTAAAACTGTATTACTTACTTATATTAAAAATTAAAACTGTGTTATTTAATGTAATTTTTTAAAATAAAAACTGCATGTTTCTTTATATGATTCATATAAAAGAGGGAAAATATGTTAAAAAGAAAACAAAGCAAGAACTAACTTTTTTTTTTTCTCTGTTTTCGAAAGGAATAATAGGAGTAAGTAATAATATTGGAAATGGCAATAATGTGAAAAAGTGAGAAGGACGAAGAGGGAAGGCGAGTGAGAGGAGGTGGCTTTCTTGGATTGCACCACAAAGTCAAAGATATTCAACACGAATCACGTGAGATTCTTACAGGCTGTGAGTGGGCCCTTCCTACTTGGAAGACGTTGAAGTCATCCTCAAACCATACAATTATTTTCCAAATATATGCATAAAAAAACCAAAACCAAAACCAAAACATAGTGGGCCACACTTTCATCAGGTTTTTGCTTTTGCGAGGCCCCATCAGGACCGTTTATATTCTAAGCGTGACTTAGGTTGAGAAGCCTATTGGCCAGCGGATTTGGAGTCTCACAGCTGTTAAAAAAAAAGTTTGTTCCAGTCAAAAATGGCCTTCGGGCCCCACTTGCCGTTTTAAAATCGTTTTCTTACTTGTATATGTGTTGAACAGCTCGGGCCTTCCTGTCATGTTTTAAACGCTCCTATTTATTGCCCACTTGCGTTTATGATTTTATATGTACATGGTAACTTCCTTCCTTGTTGTCCCCAGTACTAGAATGATCTTATTATTATTTTTTTGCCCTTTTTCTTTATCCTTTTTATAAACAGAATTCGTTTTGTTTCGTTTATAAGTCCTTTCCGCCTCCAGTATGCCCCCATGACCAACTACGATTTTTACTTTTATATTGGACCCGTAGAATCAATGTATTCTCATTTTTGCTTTTAAAGGAAAACCAAGATGAACTTGTATTTGAAATATATTATAAGATAAATGAAATATATATTAGAAGTAATTAGGAAAAAATTATTTTTTGAAATAATGTATTTAAAAAAGAAAAAATTACAATACGTGTCTAAATTATTGTTATGAAATTAAAATCTAGCACAATATTTAAAATATCTTAAAAATGTCCTTAATGATATAGTAATTATCTTAATGATATTACATTTTATACTATATAATTACATATAAATAATTTTAATGATATTATTATGAGACATTTGTAGAATTTTTATAAGTTAGAGTTATATTTTAATTCAATAAACGTAATTAGGTTAACTGTCTCATTAACCCTTTAAAAAAAAGGGAATGATGGAAACGTCAAATTTTTAAAACATTTTAAAATAAATGTCAAGTTTTAAAAATATTTATAATAAATATTAGATTTATAATATAAATAATTTATTTACTATATAAATAATAAATATTTATATTATAAACAATGGAGTAATATATTATTTTCACCATAAATTCTGTTATTGTATAAATAATATTTTCAAAACTTGTTATTTATTACAACTAGTTTTTTAAAAAATGACTTTTTCTATAATTTTTGTTTAAGGGAATAACTTAAATTTTAAATTTCTTTGCAAACTAACATTTTCAATTAATGAATTTTTGAATTGTGTACAGTTATATTTACCTTCATATAAGTAAATAGCAAAATTTCTTATCAGACAGCTTCAAAATTACCATACTAATCCAACTAAAAAAAAAATAAAGAAATTACCGTGCTAAATAAGAGTTGAGACAGGACTAAGTCACCAAACTTGCCGTTTATGATCAGGACAAAAATTTACCAAACTTGTAATTTTCAAGTGCCGTTAATGTTAGTATTCGATTATGATTCAAAAATTGTGAATCATGTCTTGGCAAGTCCTGACCTTCTTCTCTGTCCTTCTCAATCACCACACATAACGCCTCCAATAATAATTCTAGAAAACAATACAAGTCCGCGCTCTAAAGTCTAGACAAATTGCAATAGATGGTCTTCAATAGTCAAATAATTACAAAACCAGACAACGCAGAATCCATTTTCGCGACAAAATTTCCCCCTCAGATTTTTTTTTTTTGTTTGACAAAAAAAAAACACTTTGGAAATTAAATTGATAAATTATAAAACAAGGGTTGCGTCGATTGCAGTTATAAGTGCCCCCACCCACTTTACAAAAGCCAGTTTCGTGGAAGTACCCTTCACCTTAATTCCCCACCATTTTTATTTTATTTTTTCTAACTTACTAAAAGACAATTATAAATCCAATTTTATAACCTAGTTGACATTAATCGGTTTCTAATTAAATTTTTAGTTAAAAATAATGTGAAGCTTTTAAATATCACAGTAAAAATAAAAAAATTATTACAATATAAAATTCTTATGTGCTATAATATTCATAATTTTGATCAATAATTCAAGCCGACATGCCAAACATCTTATTAATTTCCCTATTTGCTCAGACCCCTTTGGAAACCCCAACCCAATAAAGTTCCATATTCCTCAAGTTCATGCACCACCCTTCCTCACCTTCCTCTCCCCTTCTGTTCTCACTAACTGTCTCTCTCCCACACATATATGATATATATGTGTATATATTATATATATATATATAACCCCAAAACAACCCCTTTCGAATTAGCCCATTCACAAAATCTCTCACTACATAAAACACCAATCACCAAATGGAGCAAAACCAAGCAATATTGAACAACAACAACAACTATTACATGACGGTGAGGCCTTGCTCTTCTTCCACTACTTCCTCAACCTCAGACTCTTCCTCTTCCGACTCCACGCAGCCGAGAGGAGGAGCCAGCAATGGGCCCAAACCGGACCGGATCAAGGGCCCATGGAGCACCGAGGAGGACCGGATCCTGACCCGGCTGGTCGAGCGCCACGGCCCGAGGAACTGGTCCCTCATCAGCCGCTACATCAAGGGACGGTCCGGGAAGTCGTGCCGGCTCCGGTGGTGCAACCAGCTGAGCCCGAGCGTCGAGCACCGCCCCTTCTCTGAGGCCGAGGACGAGACAATCATGGCGGCGCACGCGCGGTACGGCAACCGGTGGGCCACCATTGCCAGGCTGCTGCCGGGAAGGACCGACAACGCCGTCAAGAACCACTGGAACTCCACGCTCAAGAGAAGGGCCGTAGCCTGCGGGACGGACCGGTCCCCACAGCAGGATTTACTGGCGGAGGGTAGTTATCGTTGTGGAACCGGTGCTGGTGATTGCGGTGCGGCGTCGACTAGTACTAGTACTGCGGGACCGGGGGTGCACGAGGATGATCAGGATCCGTTGACCGCGTTGACCCTTGCGCCACCGGGGATGATGGCGGCTGAGCGGAGGGCGTCGGGGAGTGTGCCGGAGGCGTTTTGGGATGTGATGAGGGGTGTGATTGCGAGGGAAGTGAGAGAGTATGTGAGTTCTGCGTTTTCCGATAATACTTCGGGCTTTCATTCCAATAGTTGATTATTATTATTATTATTATTATTTTAAGTATTGCTTCTTTTCTCTTTTTCTTATTATAACAAAAAAAAAAAAAAAAAAAATCTCTCATTTGAGTTGTTAATTATATGTTGATCCCCCTCTCTCTATATCTCTCTTGGATGGAGTTGTTGTGTTAATATTTGATTGCATTTCTCGAGAGCAAAAATGGAAAAAACAAAAGGATACTTTAAAATTCTCTAATTCACGTATTTTACTAGAAATGGCATTACAGCCTGTTGCCAATGCACAAACATTAACAAATAGGAACAACGATAGTACTAAAGATTAAACAAAGAAAAGTTGTTCTGTAAGTGTTTTGTCTTTCTTTGTTTAGGGCTTTTTTAATTCTGTTTTTGGCGCATTATAGAATAATGCTGCATGCTGTACAGGCCGTGCGCCTATTTGCTGCTGAGAGGAAGATCTCTCTCTATATATAAATAAATAAATATATATATATATAAATTATGGTGGACATGACAGGTGATTTATAACAAGGATACCATTTAATCCTGTATATTCTACTGCATTTTTGGTACATGGACATAAAATTCGGAAAAATAAATACAAGTAATTTATTATTATTTTTAATCCATATGACACAATGACTGTTGCATCCTTATAACAAGTTGTTGTTGTTTTATTATTATTATTATTTATCTAGAAACTACACACGCAAATTGTTACAAAAATGTCCAACGCTACTAATTTTGGGAGTTTTTGGATCAAAATGAGAAAGAAAAAATGTAGAAGTTTTATGTCAGTGCACATATCTATTAGCTAGTACGATCAGAATATCCAAACACATCATACTCATCATTTAGTTGATTACGTATGGTTAAAAAAGTATGCAAAACTGATCATTTCTAATAGTTGAAACTCAATAATATACAGTATCCTCGAAAATGTTTTATTGTTTTATGCCGTTTCTGAACACATTTTCGACATTGCGGTTTGTAATGTTGAGATTTTTAATGTAGGTACGCAAAATATCGTTATTTAAATATTTTGTTTTGAACCTTAATATATGTAACAATTTTTTGGTTAATTTGCATTTTTTTTAGGGTTATTATCATTTTGTCGCTCTAACATCACAAAAGTATCTTGATGTTTGGAAAATATCAAAATAGTATTTTTTAGTTTTTCAAAATATTATTTCGGTACCTTGAATATGTATTTTGTAGCGTGAAATTTTCAACTTATCCTATTAATGAACCTCAAATTATTTTGTTAAAACCATAAAAGAAAAGAAATACATATAATATCAAAAAAACTAATAAATCCACACATAGGCTTTTCTTTTATGAGTTTTGTTTAATTTTTTGTTCTGATTTTTTATTGTAGTGTTACTAAATTAGAATTAGATTTCATGGACAAAAAGATAAAAAGAAAATTTCACGTGAAAAGACAAGAATTTAGGGTACAAAAATAACGAACACTATATGGTATCAATTTGATATTTTCTAAACTGCGAAGTACCAATATAATATTTCCTTAAAATATAGGGGACCAAAAGGATAAAAACTTTTTTTTTAATTTTTTTTTTTACATTGGTATAAATTTTGGTCAAATCTAACATTTAAAAACACGAACTACAATATGGTATAAAAATTTCTTTAGCGAAGGAATGCTAGTTGTATAAATAACCTTGAGGTAATCCACACTTCTCCTCCTAATGTAGAGGTTTAGAATTTAAATTCTAACTTTAAATCCACACTTGAGGTAATCCACATTGGTATGAATTTTGGTCAAATCTAACGTTCAAAAACACGAAATACAGTATGGTATATAAATTTCTTTAGCGAAGAAATGCTAGTTGTATAAATAACCTTGAGGTAATCCACACTTCTCTTTCTAATGTGGAGGTTCAGAATTTAAATTCCCTCACCACTTCAAAAAAAAAAAAAAAAAAAAAGCCAATAAGAATGCATTCAACCGGCGCTAAGAATAAATTATGTCAATTGAAAGGTAGAAGTTCAGAGAAAAAAATAAAAATAAAAGGTGGAAGGATTTTGACATTAATGTTGGACGTGCTCAATATAAGGCTAAGCTTGCAACTATGCATTAATTAATATATATTCTATATCATTGATAAGCCATGAAAGACCAAAATTTTCAATTGAAAAAGAATGTATATATAACTCGATTATCAATTGATATTAAAAGTAATTGGTAAACCGTTTCATGTACAATGTAAGCTATAAATCCTTTGTGTTGGAATAGCAATTTTTTTTGTTTAAACAACCTCTTTTGTTAGTGTTTTCCTTATCAACGAAAGGTGAGATGAATGGTGGATATTTTCTCAAGACGTTGATTAAAGGCATTCCTTAATCGTAAAAACAAAAAGGAAAAGAAAAAGTGATGCCTAAAAAAAGCTGTTCGTATGGTATGTGTTTTATTGTTTGTTTTTTCTTCAGAAAAACAAAAAGCTTACTTTTCCACCATGTGATAAATAAGTACATTTGAATCATTATATATCATTGTCGTTTTTTTTTATACAGCTAGCCAGCCTCTGTAAGTATGCAGCTTACGCTTTACACATTGTGTTTGAAAAGAGGCCATGCTGATTGCTTTCAAGCTCCATTCGGAAAAAAGCCTTTTTTTCTCGCTCCAATTGCATATTTTAAAACTCATAAACTAAAGTAAGAAAAAAACTATATTCAAGCAATAATCATCAAGCTCAGTGAAAAGAAAAGGCTATACAAGTTTTTTTATTACTTTTATTAATTTTATTTCAGAACTTTTATGGTGAAAACTATCATTTTTTCCATTATTGATGGAAACTGTAGTTTAACAGTTGGATCAATTTTTGGCCTGTTTAATTTTGTAAGTGTCATAAAAAATTTGCAATGAGAGACACAGAACTTACTCCTGCTCCGCAAATCAAACAGTGAAAAATTAATCCAACAATTAAAACAACAGTTATGTCGCGATGGATATGATATAGCCCCACTTGCCTTTTTTCTTTACTTGGAATAAAGTAAATGCAAAAGCGAAACCTTGCAACGCACATCATTTTGTTTCACAATCTGATTAAGGAAAGATCAAAGTTACAGAACCATTTTATACACACATTCAATTCATATGAGTCATGATCATCAAAGTTTCAAATCGTATCCAGAGTGGACCTCTCATGATGAGAAAAAGGATTGTTAATATGGTCTTTCAGAGGGTGGAAGAAAAGCAGACATGCGACGTAAGAGAAGCATCTTGTTTTTGCGAGGTTGGAAGTGGGTATACTCAAACTCAAAGTTAAAGTGTTTCACGTTACAGCGACGTTTTTGGTTCATCGTGCGTGCGTGTTTTAAACATGCTGCAATTGACAAAATCCCCCCACGGTTCAAACTTGAAAGCATGATTAATGGGTTTTTAAACGGCCCATTTATCTCTAAGTTGGGCCATTGGATATACAGTCTGCCAAACACCATTCGTTTTTCATCTTGGATAGGAATTAAAACTCTTCACCTTATAGTAAAAGCTGGTGCGGTTTTATCGTTAAATTATGTTTGTAACTATGCCAAACACCATTCTATTATCGTATAGTTCTTTTTTTTTTTCCTGAAATTTTGGGTTAACCTAGCTCACAAATTCACAAACCGTCTTTGAACTTTATCCTAATCTTATTTATATCCATGACTTAAATGTCTTAAACTTAATCCATGATCTATCAATTTGTTTCAATTTTACAAGGTGTTTGACTTTCAGTTAGAACCAGTTGGTTCCAACTAACAAACAATGTAAAGCTTTCACACGTTACAATAAAAAATAAAAAGTTGCTATAGTATAAAGTTCTCACATACTATCGTATTTTTAATCAAAATTGGTTCAAATCATTGGTTCTAAGCATACTTCCTAAACACCCTATTAATACTTTTCATGACTTAGATGTAAAAAATTGATACAATATGTAGGTAATGTTGGCTGAAAATACTATTTTACTTATAAAACACAGAATATGCGTGTAATTCTTAGGTAATCCTTTGCCATGTGCGAATCATTTTTAGCCACATTGGTGCCCCTAGCCACATCACCTTTAGCAGCTTTTAACGCTTCCAAGTGTTCAGCTTCAAGGTTAACGTAGTGTGCTAGATTATCAAAAGTTTTGAAGTTCTCATTATTTGTCATGATCACATTTATGGTTTCCCAAGAATCTGGCAGGGAGCAAAGCCTTGCTTCGATCTGCTATTCGTCAATCAAGTTGTTACTAGTTGCTTTTAGCTTATGAATCATATTTCAAATCGCTTTAAGATGCTGCTTCATAGTATGGTTAGGGCCATCTTATAAGATTCAAACTTTATAGTCAGTGCGTATAGCCTAGTAGTAGAGGTTCTAGCAAACTTAAGTCGCAGCATGTCCCACATCTCGCACGCAGTAGCATGCTCCTCAAACTCATTGATCAAGTTGTTATGCATGCTACTCAACATGGTAACGCGCAAACAATGATCTTTCTTCAACCAGGCCTAATAGACTTCTTGATCGCAACGGTGTTGAGCAATGCTGCTAGCTCAAGTGCAACTATTTCTTGGGTCAAGTTTTTTAAAACCTCTTGCTCATCAAGGACTAATTGAATCTTGCCGTGTCAAATGCCATGATTTTTATTATCCACTTTTTGCCTTTGTTTAGACCAGCAACAATGTTATAGAGGCCATCTATTCATGTGCAAAAAGGATAATCATATATTTAGCAATTAACACACAACAAATTATTTTACAGCAAACATTTTAGACTAATTTGAATATTCACAAGTCAAAAAATCGAAAAATCGCTATGCTCATAATCATTACTTATGGCGAGTGTTAATTATTAAAATTGTCTAAATTTTGCACGAAATTTGTATGGGAGAACGAAAATTTCTACCACTATACTCCCATTAGGTGTGATAATTTCTAGCATTTTTCTAACTTAAATATTGATAATCCAGTTTTATATTGGTAAATTGGATATTTTCACCTTAATATTATATGACTTTTTGGGTCTTGTAATTGCTTTTTAGCTATTTTTATTTAGTTTAATTAGATTTTAATTTTATTTTATTTTTCCTTTTTAAATATTAGTTTTCGTTATTTGTGTAGGTAAAATAGTTAAAATGGGTACAATATAGAGTTTATTTGGGGCAAAAGTCTTAAAAGAATTAAAGTAAAATTTGCATTTATTGCAACCCAAATAAGCACTACACGTGCAGCAGGAGGAGCGCATCACCAACCGTTTATTTAGCTTTAGAAGCCATCACAGCGCGTGTGTGGTACAACGCCAGCCAAGAGGCAACTGAACATCCGTGGGGCCCAACAATTCAGAACGTCAAACTAGCGTGTCGAATCCTTTGCTTTATGGTCCATCGTTGTCCCCATGCGCCCTCTTTCTTGCCCAACAGAAGATTGCCATGTTGGTAGCGTGGGAACAATACTTTATCCTCACAACTCTATTAGTTGTTTACGGAATCATAAACAAGTACTAAAATAGTGAGTATAAAGTATCATTCCTAAAATGATTGTGTTAATTTAATTAAGTATCAAAATTAATTAATTTTAAAATTATTTAAACGAATGAAAATAAAATAGAAAATAATAAAACAAAATATAAATAATAAATAAATAAATAAAAACAACACAAATAAACAAAAACTAGGGCATTTGGTTTCATCAATACTAATATGTTTTAATTCATTATTCTTACTAACATCACCTATTGCAATATATGAAGAACGAGTAATCCTAACTTATTCAACGCTCTCTTTCGAGTTACGCCAAAAATACCCTAATATATTGACGCACTATATTCCTATATGAATTTAAATAAATTAGGATTTATTAAGATCTATGGTTCTCTAATAGCCAATGCAAGTTAGATTGCTATATTCCTATGCCCCATGTAACCTATGATGTCTACCACAAGAAGTTATTCTTATGGATCTCCTTCTGGTTTCATTATAGGTCTCCTAATCAATTAATTAGTGATCATGCAATTAAAAGCATTAAGAACAATAAGAAAAACTCAACATAAAGCAAAAAACTCTTATAAAATAATTCTTTGAAAGCAAAAATAAATGAGAATTAAATTAAAATAGAATTGGTGATTCCATATCCCTAAAAAGACACAAATCAACAGTTCAACATCTTAAATAACAAAAATTCAAAGATAAGAAAATTGGAAAAAAAAAAACCTATGCAGAGATGTCACAAGTCTCCAAGCTTGACTCTTCAATCTTCAATCTCTTTTTTTGATCTTCAAAATATTTTCTTCCTAAAACAAAATTCCTAAACCTAAAACTAAAATAAAAACAAAAACCTAAAAATTATTATTTTTTCTTTTCCCCTCCCTCGGCTATAAAGTAGCCTCGGGTCCTGCGCTCTTAAAAAAGAGAGGTATTAGCTATCTTCAATATTACGGCTTTCTTTGGCTATGTGCGGTTGGTTAGAATATTCTTTAGACTCAAGAGACTAAAATTTAGATTTGAGTATCAAGAATTCTTTAGATACGTGTTTGTTTCTCTCAAAATCTGAATCCTTTGAGTATCAAGAAATTAAGTTTTTAGAGTTATGAACCTCTTCTAAACTTTTGATACTCAGATTTTTTGCTATAGTAAAAACTAAACTTTTCTTTTTTATATTTGAGGAAAAAAATCATAATTTTTTCATTTGATATCCAAATGAGATGATTATTTTTTCATTGTGTTTCTAGGGAATAGAGGAATAAATTAAGATCTATATTGCATGTTTTTTTAAGATCATTGGCATTAAAATTTCATTAGATTTGTCAATAAATCAAAAACTATTTTCACTACCTCTCCAAACATAAATTCTAATTTTATTATATACTCAAATTAAAACTCAAATGCATATCCAAAAGTCAATTTGAATAACAATTTAAATTAGTAACTTAAATCTTAATTCAAATCATATAACTTAAATTAAATCACTAATTTAAATCCATTTATCAAATAGAAGTCTTCTTTTGATGCCCACAACAATGAAAAAAATCAGGGATTTAAAGCATGCACTGTGTGGCAAATTTTTGTTGGCTAGAGTAAAGGGCCGCCAAAGTGGCAATCCTTTGTGGGGCAAGAAAGAGGGCACACAGGGACAATGACGAAGCATGAAGCCGAGAATTCGGCATGCTAGTTTAATTCTCTAAGCTGTTGGCCCCACAGATGTTTACTTGCCTTTCAGCTGGCACTATAGCACACGCGCATTGTGATGGCTTTTGAAGCTAAATCAGATAGTCCTTCCACTACAAGTTTAGTGCTTGTTTGGGTTGCAAAAAATGCGAATTTTACTTAAATTCTTTTGAGAATTTTGCCCCCAAATTAACTCTAGATTGTCATTTTGCCCATTTTAGCTATTTTACCTACACAAATAACGAAAATTAATATTTAAAAAGGAAAATAAAATCTAATTAAACTAAAATAAAAACAAATAAAAAGTAATTAAAAGACCCAAAAACTCACAAAATATTAAGATAAAAATATCCAATTTACTAATATAAAACTGACTTATCACATATCACAAAATAATGATAATCATGTGCAATTAAGCATGAATTGCAAATAAATAATCACAATTATAATTTATTACAAACATTCCAAACATGCTTACATATAGACAATTTTACTTAGAGCTTATAATTAAATAAATTAGCAACAATAAAAATTGTCATAGATACATATCTAAATTTTTTCACAAAAATAAAAATTGCACTCATAGATATATCTAAAGTTACATATTGCACATGGTTCATATATATTTTAAAATTAAACAAATACATACCAAAAATTCATACTAAAAAGAAAATATGAAATTTATGATTTATTATCTAAAATAATAAATGCATTTATTAGAAAAAAAAAAAAAAACAACATTTCTTCCAAGTCACGAATACATAGGGAATGAACAAGCCTTTTTAGACCCAGCTAGGGTGGCCCTGGGCCGTGCTGGTTCTGATGTGCAAGGCAACTTAGGACTACCAGGAGACCCTGTGGTCTCCCATTGGGAGCTGCCATTGTAGCAGCAAAACTAGAAGCGCAAAATGGGCCTTGACAGTCCAAATAAACATCCTAGAGCCTTGTGCCAGAATAGTTTGTCTCCCAGCATGGAGAGCGGCCGCCACTCTTCGTCATGAAAGGTCGATGATGGTGACATTTTGACGTTACCTTCGTCGTCTCAAAGTCCTAGTTCCAATGACCTCTCGACCTTCACCTTATGCCACCTCTACATAGATGGCTAAAACTCACTTTCCACCCAGTGAGAGTGAGATTTACTTTGATCTGGTTGCTATTTAGGGTTAATTATAATTAGGATATTGAAAATTTGAAATTCAATAACTTTGGTTACACACAATGAAATTTAGCATATGATATGTCAACAAAAAGCTAATTTCAAGAAGAATCCATACATACTAAAGTTATATTGTTACTAGAGAAACTTGAGATTACACGCCCCTTATTTAACCATGTTTTGTTAAAAACCATTGTGGTATGTTGGAGAAAAACGTGGGGAGAATGCCTAATAATACCAAAATTGTCGTGTTAAGTTGCAGAACTTTTCACGATAGTTTTCATGAAAAACTGTCGTAGTAGGCCTAATATTTCACGACGGTTTTTAGAGAAAACCGTCATTGTACGCCTCTCCTTTCACGACAGTTTTTCTCAAAAATCGTTGTGAAAGGTTCATTAAAATACCCTTTTAGAACTCGATAATCAGGTGCAAATCGCAAACCCAACTCTCAAAAACACAAGCAGAACGTCCTAAAAATGTAGCAATAATAAATTACATCTAATTTAATATACTAGTTGAAGACCAGAAATAGCACTTCTAACTAAAAATTCTTCAAGAATGAATCTCTGTCGTTAGATTTTCAATGCTATTCTCTTCCTTTAGATTTTTTTGTATGTGGGCACAACTCAACAAATCTCCATATAGCTGTACTCCTTCCAACGAATCAAGTGTTTAACAACTAGGATTGCTAAGGATGAATAATGCAAGCCCTCCTCTGTAATTTACACTTTGGTAGTCTCGAAGTAAATGAAGATCAAATGCCTTTATTTATAAAAGTAATAGGAAGAGTTAGAAGTCTATCAGAATTAGAAGATAATTTTCTCTCTCCTTTATCTGCTTGTAGAGGCACCCTCTAAGATATTATCTCTAAAATTTTAACCAATCATAGTGAAGAGATTTATGATTATATGCATCATCTAGGACCACTCCAATTCAAACAATTTAATTTAAATTAGAATTCCATTATCCAAGATAATTATCGAATTCAAATAATTGCAAATAATTATCTTTTATCCATAATTCAAATTCAACTAGAATTTAAATTAATTATTCAAACATAAATTTAATTAATTAATTATCCAAAATCTCAATTACAAATTTGAATAATTATTTTCCCGAATTAATCAAATAATTAATTTTCTAATATTTAGCTAATGTTAGTGCCATTCCTTAGTCGGCCTAGATCCCCTAGAAGTTGAACTGGACTGAGGCTGACACGTCTCGTCAAGCCCAATGGCCTGACTTGCGTATACTTCTGTCTTATTTGTGGTAATCAGAACTTGACCAATTTATCATAAAGGAATTCGTGAGTTAGCATTGAGACTCAATGAATATATATTATCAAGCTTTAATAATAACAAATAATTTGATCCCAAATTAATTATCCATTTAATTATCCATTCCAGTGTCTCTCCACTATAGACCTAAAGCTGGACTCCCGATAATATACTGTATTACAAGATTTTTGAAATATAAGTCTTGTCCATGACCTCTCATATTACGTGTATCCCCATAGGTCATCCATAATTGGAAGAAGGACTTAGTTCCGTCTTACTTTTAGATTATTTTATCTCAAAGTTCTATTATTTCCCTATTAGAAAAATCATTCCTTTTATAACGCATACAAAGGAAATATCATCTGGTTACCATATGCATTCAAATGACCAAGGCTTCATTATATTTTCCAACACTCGAATAATGCCTCTAAAAGGATAATATTAACTCTTTGTTAAAGAGCTATAGATTCCATGTCTGAATTATGCTCTCCTTGAATATAGGTTACATCTCCAACGTACTGATAATAGAGACTTCATTAATTGAAACTCCTACCTTTGGCATATCAAAAGATATAAACTATAAAAATAGAGTTATGAATTTATTTCAGGATTAAGATGACATATAAATAATTATTAAAGAGAATATATTTAAGTTAAATGAAATTATTATTAAATCAATTCGACTTTATCTCTAGTTTAGTGTGCGGCCACCATTAGGTCTACCATATCAATGTATCTACCATGGAGTCAATCCTTTCTAACGACCAAGATAAGCCGTCTCTCCAATTAGATATAGACTCCCATTACAGTCTTGTCATGTATAAAGTGCCCAACTTTATATATAGACTACAGACTATATAATTTAGACTATTAATCTCCAAATCGAATCTTTTTCGCATTAAGTCCATATATGCCTAATTTTAAGATTTAGTTCTAATAGTCACGGATCACATACTTGTTAATTTACAATCATGAATATGACAACTAATTTTTCTCAACTATATGGCCCTTATAAATATTTTTCCCTAAATGTTACCCCCAAATAATTTCTTTTCAGATGTATTTTTACCCAAATGTTTTTGTTACGCAACCTGTTTAGTACTTTTCTTTAATTAATATATACCCCATAAATATATTAATATCTATTTTTCCCTATTAAAAATATTTTTTCTTTATAATGTGCTCTACTAAACCATTTTTTCTACTAAACTAAATTTTAGAAGAAATTTTAGATCTTCATAAAAAAAAAAATACAGAAAAAAGGCACAGTTCACGTGTCCAACACTAGTTTTTTTCCCCTTAAAGTATAGAATATTAACATGCAATTTTCTCTAATAAATTAAAGTTCTTAAAACACGTACATAGAGTAAAAGTTCCATAACAATCTCTCTGAAAAAAAAGGAACATATCATGACAAAACATATATTTAGTAAACTAAAGACTTTTATTTTGAAGCGTACGTAGAGTAAAAGTTCCATAACAATCTCTCTGAAAAAAAAGGAACATATCACGACAAAACATATATTTAGTAAACTAAAGTCTTTTATTTTGAAGTGAAGATAATCACTAAACATAAGTTTTCCTCAGAGCCAGCCGGCGACATCAAGTTAATCACGATCCATACAACAATATTGCATCATTCTTGAGGCCATGGCACGGCCATGGCCTTCATAAGCCCATCGCTGCAGTGGTGGCCGTCATCGCCGTAGCTAGCCAAGTAGTAGGGCCTCCAGTTGCTCAGCTCAACCAGAAACCCGTCACCCGCTCCTGCCGTCGCGTTTGCCAAAAGCGCCGATCCGGTGAAGTTGCATGTTAGGTAGCTGTCAAAACTCTCCAGCAGGTAAATGCTGTAAGCAAACTCCGGGTCACTTGGAGGATCATACTTGAACACTGCAACATAATTTTTATTTATAACAAATAAAAAAAGGCACAAGATCTTAGAAGTATTAATGGTTTTAAAGTATATTAGAGCAAGAGACACAACAACTGATTAACATATTTGTGTGTGATACACACACATGTACACGCGCACATAATTTGTAGTTAAGACGTATTTATAATTTTATCGGTACTCACAAAAGACATAACTATCGAAAACTCGTTTCTATATATAAAGAGAAACTGACCAAGTTTGTCATTGATGTAGAAGGGGCTGTTTTGGATAGACCAGTCAGTGTAGTTAAAGCCGAAACGCCAGCCTTCGGAGCCGCCAACAACAATGGTTCTGGCCTCCCCGAATGCCAAGGCAGTCGTACTTACAAGAAGTACTAGAAAGAATCCCTTTTCAGCGTTATTCAAAGCCATTTACTAGATGATCAGTAGCGGGATTAATATGGGAATTTTATGAATTCTTAAACGAGGGAAACAAGCGAAATATGAAGTTAATTTGAGGTGTTAAAAATCAACTAGCTGGTGGGGTATATGTAGGGGAATTTAGCTATATATCCTTCGCTTGCTTAACTTAGTTGGTAAAGAATATTAGTTGTTTTACTGCTCTAATTTCTGTTCAAAATTCGAACGCTTGATTGAGACTTTCCACAAATGCCGTTTTCTATGATTCCTTTCTCATCATTTAGGTGATTTTTACGGAGGGCGCTTTTAAAGTAACCTACCAAGTATCTGTTTTCATGGCGGTTAGATTTGTTAAAGGAAAAAAATGATTTTGACTAAAATTTAGTTGTCAAAAATAAAACCCTTTTGAAAGGTCTTTAACGCAAAATGAAAATTTTTTTTAATAAATGTAGAATTTGTTGTACTTTGTGTTCGGTCATTACTTATTAGGCAGTAGCATACTTTATTTTATTGGACTATACTTAGGGACAGCTTCTAGTAACAAGTTGAACGAGCACCTTGGTCAGTTGTGTTTGGTTAATCTCCATTTAGGACGAAGAAATTCCTTGCGACGGGTTATGATTATAATGCGTTAAGGCCAGCTTTGACAACTAAACATGGGTTAGTTGGAACTTGGAAATTGAATATACAAAAAAAAAAAAAAAAAAAACTCAAAAAGGGCCAACGGTCAAGTGTATCGGTATTTCTCCACACTAGTATAGTAGGCTGCAGGATCATAAGTCAACTTGAGAAGCAAGTTTGGGGATAAAATGTGGTTCCTCTGTGTTGCTTAGCCCCTTCGTTTTTGGGCTATTCAATAAAACTTATAGTCCCTTTTGCAACGCATTTCGAACCATTCAAAGGACAAGTAATCAAAAGCTGAAAAGTTTAAAGGCAACAATACCAAAAGCTTTTTGTTTTTGTTTTTGTTTTTTTTTTTATAATCAATGCGACGATGTTATTTTGTACTTATAAACACTTAATTTACTCAAATTAAGGATTGAGGTTAGGTGGGAAACTGTTATTTTTGCTAATTACTTGTGAAATTTTTATAAGAAGGTATATTTAAAAAAAAAAATTTACAAACTAATTTGTAAATTATATCACTTCGTGCAGTGTATGAGTTAAGACAATCCAATTATGCTTTTATCTAGCACTGCGGCTTGTGCACCTGACACAAAAACCTGTAGATCAATTTACATTATGTGATTGTATAGATTACTTTTCCAGTCAATTGCAATTTGCATTGGCAGTACTGCATATGTTGGCTTGGAAAACAATTTTCAGAAAATATTAAGGAAACATGGATGTGGTGAGATCATGTTCGACAAAAATTTTCTCAAGACTTTTAGAAAATACTATAGATTATATTAATTTAACCCATAAATAAAAAATAATACTTTGTTTACCAAAATGAATGGAGGCGAACCGGAAATAAGCAGCTTCTAAAGGACATTTTTTTTAAGACAAAACCACCGTCTTCCTTATCTAGTCCTCGATACCGGGATAGACGTACGTGTGGGTGTAAAAAGAATATGATTTCTGAATAGATCACTCAACTAACTTTTAGTCACCCGTAAATCTCAACATATAAGCAGAACAAGTCACAGGATGAAGAACTTTCTTCCCTCTCTATTCTCTCCATGAGGGGAGGATTTTGCAGAGTATTTTTAGTCTCTCGAAGACTTACAAATGTATCTATAATGAAAAGAGATGTCTCTATTTATAGAGAATATGAGAGCTAATTAATTATAGAAAGTCTTCTTATTTTAATTTAATATCAAATATTTAATTACAATAAAAGACACAAGTTTTTTATTCCTGGTACTATGATAGGCGCCACACATAGAGAGATTCTTTGTGCATGTGGCACCATTCCCATAAAGTACATGTGAGAATATTGTTTGTTATCGAATCTCATTTGTTTTCATATTTAGCTTTCCATATTTGAATTAAATCACATTTATTCAAAATAGAAATAATAAATTGGGAAACTATATAAAGAAGTTTTGATGTGTATAAAAGACTTTCCCTCATTAGCATTGGTGCCACACACAGTGGGACCCTCCCACTGTATGCACTACCTACACAGTGGGACCCACCCATTGTGTGTCTTCCAAAATCTAATTATTTAATAAATATAAATTAATTCATAATTAATTTAATTTGAGTGACATTTAATTTAGGGTTCTATAATTTTCAATTAATTATTTAAACCAATAATTTTACTTATCCAAACAACATTCACAAGGATGGCGGGGACTAATGGACCCGTAATTTTAATTAAACTCTTATATATTAATTAAACTCTTTAATTAATATATTACTCTTTTATTAATTCCAGTATAACTCCATTAAATACTTGGAATTGCCTTCTTGAAATTATAGAGATTTAATTACTCATCTCTTAGAGTCGTCTATTTAATATAGCTATTTTATATAGGTTGATTCTCTATAAATAATTCATTATTAGAGTTAGTTGAAATTCGTTAACCTTTCTAATTATTTCTTTGTCTGAGTGCCATTGATTCTTTAATGAATAATAAATTCTTGAACTTCATCATGAATTGAGCAATTTTATTATTCAACTCCGGAATCAATACTTAAGAGAATTATTTATCTGCTTTTCGTTGGAAGGAATGGATTCTATTTTGTAATATTAACATTTCCAGCTACTTACTTTAAAATGCCTCCAAGATACAAGGAATAAGATTAGATTCTCAAATCTGTACCTATTAAATCAAAAGACATAAATCCATAAATAAGAGTTTGCTAATAATTCAAAATTAAGATCATCTTTTATTTGACCATCGATCGATATGTGATTAAAACTTGTTATATTTAATGAAAATTATTAGCTGTTCATATCATATCCTGGTCCTACATAATCTCGTTATATACAATGCATTCATTTAATGGCTCACTACATTAACTATTCGGATTCCATTCTTAATAGAAATGACCTAACTAGTAATGCTCAATTAAATATTCCATACTTTAATTGAATAATTAATTATATGTTACTGACTATTTTTCTTATTATCTTTAAATATTATTCTCTTGTATATAACACTTTTATATAATATTTAAAGTCTTACATAATTATGGAAATTTAATGATATTTGCAAAGTATTCAAAATACATACACGTAAATATAATAAACAAATTCACTTTATTTATTTATAAATATGTCATTTACAAAACAACATATGCTTTATGGGCATCTATCCCAACACTGCACACTCAAATTACTAACATTAAATATTGGTTTAGCTTTTCTAAATAACACTATGGCATCAAGTTTTATCAAAACATAAATCAATTACCTTACTATTTATGGGTATAGATAGATAGACCATATGGAAGAACGGTTGGAACCAATAGTTTTAGTTTGAAAACTATAGCATATGAAAACTTTACACTGTAGCTTTTTAATTACTATAGCATGTGAGAGCTTTATACTATTTACAATTGTAACTGATGATGAAAACCATTCTTACAAATGTGGTATACCTTATCTGCTACAAATGTTTAAACATATAGCTAGTGCTATCATATTTTGACCATTAATTCATTCCTGAGTATTTACTTCATAATCGTGTTTGATAATCAGACCAACAAATAGAGTTTAAAATTAACATGTAATTGTTGGTCTCTATTCTTTGACTGATATTAGATTAATCTATTTGCATTCTTAATTTTTAATTAATAAAAAGAAAAGTATATGTCAATTACAAACATGTAAGTAATAGTGTGTGTAGTTTGTTCTCGTCAATACCACAAAAAAAAAAAAAAAAAAAAAAAAAAAAAAAAGAAAAGAAAAGAAAATTAAAAAAAAAAAAATAGTGTGCGTCTACATCCCATCAATTACAAAAGTTGTAGAGAATCATCCTATAAATTAGAAACCAGCACTAGCAACATTATCAGTGCTTATTATCACGAGGCACGTTAACAATGTTATGAGTGGAACTCACTGACTATAAAGATGTGACAATTTGCTAGTATTTTATTGCACTTTTATATATATCTTAAGTTATGTTATTTCAATTAATCCGTTAATGCTGTGCATGGCTACCCGGTTATTATTCAAATAAAAAATGAATAAACAAATTAAAAGCACGC
This sequence comes from Artocarpus hirsutus, assembly GCA_946598075.1. Lineage (NCBI taxonomy): Eukaryota > Viridiplantae > Streptophyta > Magnoliopsida > Rosales > Moraceae > Artocarpus > Artocarpus hirsutus. The sequence continues at coordinate 59,397 of CAMOHE010049093.1, forward strand.
CTTCAGAGAAAAACAAGGAAAAAAAAAAAAACAAAAGTGCGCCTCAAAATTGGATAAAACTGATTTTTTTTTTCCAAATTACGTGCAAGCCGTTGTTCATCTTTTTTTTTATTGGTCTGAGAATAATACATATTATAAAGATGTTTCAGGGCATGTGCATTTAAACGCCATCTAAACAGAACAAATTCCCCGTATATTATCTTAGGAACAGGATCAAATCAAATGAAACTCTAACTTCTTTTGTGTTGTTGATTTTTGGAATTACTCTAGCGCTAGTTTGAATTAATTCATAACAACTGCAGTACTTTATATACAGTATATATTTCAAACTAGAACTTTTAACAGAATGAAGTATTTTTCATCTTTTACTCACTCATGATACAAAAGAACCCTTTCCAACGAACCCTCTCCAAACTAATGATCAAATTAATACCATATTCAGACTATAATGTTATAAAAAAAACTAGTTAACACCACACATAGGTGTTATATAACGCTTACATATCAAAGCAAAAATTCTAACAAAAGATAATATACAGGCATGATGATCATGAGCACAAATCTTGAATTTCAAAGGCTCAAACGTGAGGCCATGGCACGGCAAAGAACTTCATGAGCCCGTCTTTGCAGTGGCGGCCGTTGCCCCCATTGCCAGCAAAGTAGTAAGGCCTCCACTGGTTCAGCTCCACCGTGAAGCCGTGTCCGCCGCCTTGTCTCGGATCCACCAACTGCTTCGCCTTGCTGAAGTCGCAGGTTATGTAGCCATACAGGTTGGACAGCAAGTAGACACTGTAAACTGTGGCTGCAGTTCTTGGCGGATTGTACTTGAACAGTGAATATATAGCCAAACCAAGTTGATTAAAAGCTTATATTACTATAACACAAGATTTATAGTTAATTTTTATTTTTTGTTTTTGTCACAACAATATATATGTTTGTAATGTGAAAGATTTCTGTCCATGCTGATAGGATCATAAATTACGACTGATATTATATAGACAGTTACTTTATCAAACAGCTACTAAGATTTTAAGACCAAATCAATTTGAAGGTTTTATGTTAAGCAACAACGCTGTTTACCTCTTTATAGCTTTTTCTGTTGCATAGACGAAATGAAAAATTAATAATGATAAGGACACCATCTCAATGTTTGTATCAACTTTTTAGTTGCCATCTTTTCAATGGTAAATAATACAACCTATCTTATTAATATATGATAATTTTTTAAACACCTATCATTAATAAAAAAAAATGATAACTAAAAAATTAAGATTAGAGTTAATATATTTTTGGTACTATTCATAAAAATATATCCTTTATCTATGATATTTTCGTTTTTTTGAAATTTTAAGGAATATTGATTATCTTTTTAAAATTTCTATAAAATTAAAGTGCTGATATTTTCACCTATAATAATATTTTCATCTTGCTCTTGAAAGAGCTGAAGCCGGACATCCCTAGCCTTTTTGGTTACCTGCACTTTGAAACCTCCTCCCTCCACTCTGCTTAGCCAAGTCCAAGATGCTTAGACTCTAGGCCCAAGTGTAGCCTCTTTTTTAATATTATTATTATTATTTTTGAATGAAGATATTTTGCCTCTTCTTATTTGTAGTCGTTGGAGGCTTTTGAAAACAGTGAGGCGGGAAGCTATTTCACGACCGGGTACAGCATTGTGTATGTTTGTCGCAATTTTGTGACCAATGTGATAGAAGTTCCTAGCTTTCATTAGAGAAATGAAGTTCATTTCTATTGTCAAAACAGATTAATTAGTTTTAATATAAATGTGTAACTCTTTAAGTAAACATAGTCTGTATTTGGTGCATAATTTAGGTTTGAATGTATAGTACATGTCAAAATTTGTTACTTGGTTCAACGTTGTGCATTTATTTTTTCACTCAATATTAATTACAATGTCATGATTTTTTTTAATTCTATGAAAATAAAAGTTCTTTTTACAATTTCAAAGCTTAAATTAAGGAACAGATAGTTATAAAATTGAAATAACAGTACACACTGAATATAAAATAAAACAATATATTATAAATATATATATATTTATATTTTTTTTTTGTCAAATACAATATTGATATACTGGCATTTTCAATGTAAATAATCTTAATTACTAATGCTAAATTTATGTGACCACAAATTCATTTTAACAATCCATAATCCATTATTTGAAGCTTGACAATGAAGGAGTATAACAAGAAAAATACATACGTTAAAATATATACACATGAGATCCATATGAGAGGAGGATCATTTCCAAACCAATTAATGAATGAAAAAAAAAAGAAAAAAATCAAACTCTGAAACTAATAATGCCAATATGAATCTATCTATCAAACCACACATTTCTCTAGATAAAAATAAAACAGTCCAAGGAAATTTGAGGGTTGTCAATGTCCTCCATAATAACAGGGTCGATCTCATGCTGATCAGCCGCCAGCACTGCTTCCGCGACCGCAATCTCGTCGATTTTCGAACCAATCCGATGAATATTATTATTAAAATATTGCTCTCTAGTACTAGTACTAGTACTCCTCAAACAAGGCCTAATTAGCGGAGTACTAGAATTGTTGTTGAAGTTGTTGTTTGGACTAGGAGGCCTAAGGCTACTGCATTCCTTCCTTGAAAACGACGTCGAATTAGTACTTACCGCATGCTTTGAGTGTCTCTGAGGCTCCTTTTTCTGTAAGTTGATGAGATCTCCATCAACGAATCTTCGACTTGGAGAAGGCGATGATGATAATCTCGTTGGCGTTCTGCAATTTTGATAATCTCTCCGAAAGCTCTTTTGTCTACTTAGAGCAGTAGTACTACTTGCAGAGCTTGAGCGAACTCTCTTCTTCGGAGTTGAAACAAGCGGCTTGACAAAGGTTGTATTAGTAGTAGTAGTAGTAGTAGTAAAACTATTTTCTTTGATTGATTTTATGCGAATTATGCGGGGGTTTTCCTTGTAACATGACCACAAGAACTCGTTGGAGAAGGATGATGACCTGTAATATTCTTTCGACGACGTCGCGGAGGAGGAGCTAATCGAGCGGCTTGTTGCGGTGTTGGTGGTGGATGAGCAAGTGATCAAGGAAGAAGCGGCCGAGGAAGTCGAGGCGGAAGGCGACGCTGGAGGGGATGGGGATGAGATTTTGTTGATTGATTTGAGAGGTGTTTGTATTTTTGGTGGTGGTTGTGAGATTATGACAAGCTTATCTTGGACATGGTTGAATTGATTTTCTTCTTCTTCTTGGGAATTATGAGATGATTTCTTGGGTCTGCATTTGCTAATGCAAGAACCCATTTGGTGGGTTTTTTTTTTTGGCTCAAGACTTGAGAGGCAAATGAGAAAGTAGGTAGGATTGATATAAATATGATCCTAGAATATTATAGTAACGAGGGAAAAAGGTGTTTGTGAATTGGATAGTGGGTTTTGCTTTATTTTGTGCATTTTTCTTTTTCAGATGTTTTGAATTTTGGTTGGCGGGTATGAAATCCGTTGCACAACGGTTATGTAAAGTGGAGGATTATCATACTGGTGACTGTTACTTTCATCGTGTCTCACCAACTTTTAGAGTGTGGAAAATAGAGCACCTTGAGGGGTTAGTGTTTTGAGAGGGAAATAAAGTGACATTGCCTTAAAAAAAAAAAAAAAAAAAACAATGATCTAAAATCCAAAGTAGCTGTGATAAGTAGCTGCTGATTTCTTGAAGTAATTGTTAGGATAAATGCCTAGAAAGCTTATGTTATTTTGTATTGGATATTATTTATAAATAAATAAAATAAATTTTTTTGTTATATTTGTATGCATGTATTTTGAATACTTTATGAATATCACTAAAATTTATAATAATCTATATAACTTTAAATATTGTATTTAAGGGTTATATACTTGAAGATAATATTTTTTTGAAGAGTATGAGAGGATAAAATTTAAGGATTGTAATCAAAATAGTCAATAATAATTGATTAATCAAGCAATTAAATTATGGGATCTTTAATTAATGAAACTAGTGCAAGTCATTTCCATTGAAAATGGTATTAAGTCATTAAATGAGTGCACTATAATAATGTGATTATGTAGGACTGAGATGATGTGATATGAATAATTAAATAATTTTCGTTACAATATAACAAACTCTAATCATGTTGACTGATTGTCATACATAGAATTATCTCAATTTTGAGTTATTAGCATACTCTTATTTATGAAATTTTGTGTTTTTCTTTACTCAGTATGGACACAAGATTGCTAATCCTATCCCTTGTATTTTAGAGGCATAATGAAATAAGTTGTCGGAAATTATAATATTTGAAGAGGTAATCCATTCTTACTTTATTAAGAAATAGATAAATAATTTTTTTGAGTAATGGTTAGGGGCATGAATAATATGAGTGCTCAAATTCGTGATTAACTTTATGAATTTATTATTCATTAGAGAATCAATGGTATTTAAGGATAAAAAAGTAATTAGAGAAATTAATAGATATCCACCTAGCTCTAATTCTAATTATTAATTATTTATAGAGGATCAATTTATATGTAATGGCTATACCAAATGATATTTATGACTAATATATTCGTAATTTCAAAAGTGTATAGTCCAAGTTTTTAGCAGAGTAACTCTACAATTCATAAAAAGTAATATATTAATTGAAAGTTTAATTAATATATTGATTGTGTTGGAGTTTAAATTATGAGTCTATTACTCTATTTGCAATCCTTACAAACACTGTTTGGACAAGTGAAATTATTTTTTTAATAATTAATTTAGAATTATAGAATTCTATTTTAAATCACTCAAATAAATTAATTTTTATATATTAAATAATAAGATTATTTAATACTAATGATTAAATTTTAGATGACACAGTGTGGGTCCCACCCACACTATTGGTTGGTGGCATAGGGAAAGTCATTGTGCTATGCTATCTTGTTCTCTAAGTTTCTTGTTTTGGAATCTCAAAAGTTTCTAATTTTAAAAATGAGGTTTTTCTAAATTAGGAATTTAAAATTTGAGGACAAAAACATAATTGGGTAACAAGCAGTATTCTATTCTTGCATTATAATAGTTGGTGTCACATAGGAAAAGGGCCAATAGCAGATTAAAGGGAAAGAATTATTTTGGTTCTTATTTTAAATATGTAATATTTAATTTAAAACAAAATAAAGATTTTAGAATTGCTTGGGTTCCTCACTCTATAAATAGGAGGCTTCTCTTTATTTTTCAATGCTAGATGTATGTCATATTTTGGTTGTCAAAACTCTGCTGAAGAACCCAGTATTGGCTGAATTTTACAGAAAGAAAGAGAAGAAAAGTTCTTCTAAATTTCTAGTCTCGTTTTACTCATGTGTTAAGATTTGTGGGAGACAAATTAAAAAAGTGACCTAGGGTCTATTTATTTCATATATTCTTTGGACTCAATAGAATCAAATTTAGACTTAAGTATCAAGAATCCTTTGGATACGTATTTGTTTTTGTTAAAATATGAATTAAATGAGTATCAAGAATTCAAGTTTTTAGAGTTCTGACCCCCCTCAAACTCTTGATACTTGGATATCTTTGTTATAGTAAAAACTAAAATTCTCTCTCCTATGTGTGAGAAAAAATAATAACTTCTCTATTTGATATCCAACTGAGATGATTCTTTGTTCATTGCATTCCTAGTGAAAAGAGGAATAAATTAAGATCTATATTACATATTTTTTAGGATCATTAATATTAAGATTTTATTAGATTTGTTAAATCAAAAACTATTTTCACTATCTCTCGAAACATAAATTTCAATTTTATTCTATATTTAGATTAAAACTTAAATGCACATCTAAACGTCAATTCAGACAAATCCTAATTCAAATCATACAACTCAAATCAAATCATTAATTCAAATCTATTTATCAAATGGACCCCCTTGTAAACCCTAATTCCTTTTATGCTGATCCATTCGTCCAAGTGGTGAGAAGGAATAGGCACGGAAGACTTTGGTTTCATAGAGAATGTTGCACATTGAAGATTTGCTTCTTAATCGCTTCAACCAAGTATGTAATATATTTATATTTATTTGTTAAGCGTTAAATTTATATAATCTATAGTGTTATATTTAAAAGTTTTAGCGTTATATTTAAAAGTTTCATAAAAAATTTTGTTATAGACGATATGCTCCTCACCATGTTTTTGTTATTTTTGTCTAAAACTATTTCAATAAAACCAATAGTAATGTGGTGAAATTAAAATCACAAATTGATATGTACCTTTAGGATTAATACTTTTCCAAATTGCGCCAGTTTTACATGCCAAATATATATAAAAAAATGTATTTCAACTAGATTGACACCTACTAGCTAGTCTACCCTCTATTAAAATCACCACTGTAATTTATTAAGGAAAAACAAAGAAAACTAATTTAAAAAGCACAAATTCCAAACAGGTCAAAAGCTTAAAAAACCAAAACGCAAAACTAGAGCAAAATACAATGTGACCTAAATAGCGAAAAGTTAAAAAGAAGCAAATCGTAACACTGATGTTTGTTGATATGAAAAATTAAAATGTTAGCTTGGCAAACTTAGTTAGAACTTATTAATTCCAACTGCTACACTGTAAAGCTCTCACATGCTACAGTGTAAAGCAAAAGTTTGCAACAGTGTAAAACTCTCATATGCTCTAAATTTTGGTTCTAGTTTATAGTTCCAACTATGTTACCAAACATTCTCATTAAGTACAATATAAAATAAACAGTATATAGAAGTATGTATTTGAGGAATTTTTATGGTTTTGGCACTATACCGAAAATACGATAATTTGTAAATTTTACGTTAGAATTAATTTGTAGACTTTGAGTGTTAGAGTTTTGTATTTGCTAAATTTAGAAAGAATATGATAACTTATGAATTTTATATTGGAACTTGCAAACTTCTCTTGTGAACTAGCAAAAGATGTGATAGACTTGTGAACTAGCATAGTGCCCTGAAGGTATTATAGAAGGAACCAATTAACAAGCACCATTAGAATTGTGTAAATGGTTTTCAATTCTAATTGTTTCTTATTAGCTAGTGGATGTCTCCTCACTTGTATTTAATCAAAGCTGTTTCAAAATCTTGGAACTATGCTATGATTGGCTATAGTTCAAATTATACAAATGTCACAAAAACACATGGTAGCTGCTTTATTACCTGGTTTTTAGTTGTAACTTTTCGTTATAACTTATATGAACATGATCTTCTGCCTTTGTTTTGAAAAAAAAATTTCTTTTAAGTTAGATTATTTATGCAGCTTCAACCTGATAAAGGTACTTTAGGCATGAGAAATGTAGTACTAGTGTTTGGAGTTGGAAGTTAAACTTAATTTAGAATCTCAAGACTGGTTAATAAGGTGTTCACTTTGGTTTCAAGTTTCAGCTTATCAATTCTAACTATGAATAGTGTAAAGTGTTTAACAGCTGTAATAAAAAACAAAAGGAAAAATTTTATTTTAGTACTTTGTGTTATATCGACATATGAGTTTGGTACTCTCTGTTTCAGAAAATTTTATGCCGATACTTCAAATTTTTAGAAATTCTTTTTTAGTATCTTAGTACCATTTTTTGGGTCACAAAAAGACAAAATTACCCTTTTATAAAATATAATCAGTTGAACGAAATTAAGTAAAAAAGTTTTAAAAATTGTTATGCTTGCAACCAAACACCCAAAAAAGAAACAGGGTTCTTTTAAAATTTTGGGTGTTTGGTTGCTGGCATAGTAGTTTTTAAATTTTTTTAACTCAAAATTTTAGTCAACTAATTATATTTTATAAAAAAGATAATTTTGTCTTTTTGTATCCTAAAAAAAAAAGGCTCCGAGGTTCTATAAAAAAATTTCCTAAAAGGTCGAGATATTGACCTGAAGTTTTTCAAAACAAAGGGTACCAAACTCATATTTTGATATAATACAGGGTACTAAAATGAAATTTTTACTACAGTCAAAACTCTTACATACTACTCTTTTTAGCCTTAAAACTTCAGTTACAACTAAAGTGTCAAACGACCTATAAATATCTATCACTTGGCTTGCATCTACTTCATTGGTGTAGTATTATAGACCTTAGTCTACCGAAATTCCCATGAGAGCTTTCGTTGCTGCTAACCAAGCTTGTGGTCCATATTCAAGTTAGTCAAATAAAGATTTGAACTTAGGAATTCAAGTGAAGGGCTCGCACAATGGAAGAATGTTGGCTGGTACTTTCTTCATTATCCTCATCGGCTCCTTTGGGGCATATTACCATTGCAACCATATCTTTAGGTATGGGGGAATTTTTTAGGGAAGGAGTTTGTTTGTCGACACCATTACTAGTGGGAGAACTTCTTTCATCAAGGCTTTTGGCTTGAATTGATCCATGAAGCCATCCTCATTATTTAAGTCATCGTCTAGATTTTGTTGTGCACCTAGTAGCTAGGTAAGCACCTATGGGAAGTAGGGTAAGCCATCATCCAATCCTTGAAATGTCCTCAAGTTAGTCCCATGTTCATTGAGATAATATAGTTCAGCCAAATGGACCGCCTTTTCAAACTTTTCCAAAAGCGCTCTATGCCATAGCCTTCTATCAATTGGGTTTGGTGTGGCCTTCTTGGAAGCCCCATGCAATCCTTCTTCTTCGGGTGCAGTCTCAAAAGGAGTATATTGTTTAGCCCCCACCTTCTTACCGCACCACTTTCATTAGCCTCAAGGCTTCTGACAAGGTCTATTTCATCAGGTCGGGCTACATTAGGTGATATCTTATCAAGGGAAGGCACTAGAGGCGGTGCATTTGGCTGATGTGTGTCCAGAGACATTGACTATGAATACACCATCCCTGGTGTTGATGTATCATAACTGTAATGCCCACCTAATTTGATGTAACGGATAATGCTATGATAAATAACGACGTTAATGTTATATTAATGATGTGTCTAGGAAATAGAAGTCTTCTTCGAAACATTCGTCATTAGAGATGTCCATGTCTGTATCTGACTTATCATAAAAGCCGATGTCGGGTATTAGTGTCAAAGGCCTCCAAGTTAGAACTATCACTTCCAGAATGGCTTATTATAGCCACCATTTCTCTCTTAACGGTTTCCTTCTTAGGTGGTTGACCGTCTCCTGACGCTTTAACCTACATATGTGAGGTGGCCTTAGTGGACTCCAACATAGCTTCCTTAGGTGCCAAATATGGTGCTTCTTTTATGTTTGAGTCGTTAATGTCCATGTCACTTTTGCCTCTCAAGGTTCTTCTTTTAGCCAATCTTTGTTCTCTTATTACAGGTCCAGGGAGTAATATGAGAGTTTCTCCATCGAGTACAAGCCCAAAGGTTTTTTCTTGGCTTTCTTTATTAGCTAGCATAAAACCTTCGAATCTCCTCTTCTCTTCTTGCTTACCATGCATCAAGGGCTCTAGACATACCCAATTCCTTGATGGAATCGTCTTTACACTTGACAGTTCCTCTTCCTCAAAAGTGTGTTTTTTGATTGACAAAGAGACCACTTTGGAGGTTCCTTCCTCTTTAAACTTATCACCTCATCCTTTGAGTTCGGGAAGAGGGGCATTATAGTGTGCTGGTGCACTGTATGTACACTAAAAAGCCTGATCATTACCTCTTGATTTTTCCCATACTACCTCAAGTGATTTGGGGTCGGTCTCCCATGGACGCATTTCTTCCTCTTCATCTCTCATTTCTTCTTCTTTCAATGAAAAGACTGCCATGGTGTAGGTTTTCGTCTTGTTGTGGCGAGGTAATTGGTCCAAGTCAATAATTTGTCTTCTAGGCAGAAGTTCAAAAGTACCATTCTTGGTCTCTGTATAAAAGATCCTATAAAGAATTTGAAACTCTGTTGTCAAGTGCTACACGTATTGATGAAGTTGATAATACTTCAAATGCTTCTTGTCATCATCCGATGGTGTCCTTTATGGTGTAGACAAGCGAACAATCCCATCTTGGATCCACTAGTCCAGGATGGCATAGAACTCTTCATCAATGAATAGGATGAGTGGTTATGTAACGCCCCAAAATTTGTTGCTAGAAAATAAACTTGGGTAATATGATGATATCATATGCAAACAACTATAATGTCTTGTTAAGTTATATTTTTCAGGTGATGTGACGAGGACTCGAGATGCTAGAACAAAATTCATGCCAAATTAATGACTTTTTGTTTATGATGATTTGATGAATTTGCGTTATGGTTTAATTATGTGAATAAGATATATATGTA
>CAMOHE010049093.1:75741-163617 GCA_946598075.1 Artocarpus hirsutus
AACATTTGAGCACATCAATTCCACGCGAGCGTCACCTGTCATAACACTTAAAATAAAATGGTTAGCACCATTTATCATATATCATAGCACTTATCAAGAGTATAACACTTATCAAGAGTATATCACTTAACATCATCATAAACATATCATAACATCGTCATTAACATAACATTATCCGTTACATCAAATTAGGCGGGCGTTACAGGCTAAACCTAAATGACCCCGAGGAGAGGAATTTCCAAGGATGACACTTATTATGATTCCAGCCCCATGGTGACGGGGACTTGATAGAAGGGGATCTCTAAGCAATCGGATGGTGTGGGAGAGGAACATAACCGGTTTGTGGAGGCAGGGATGAGTCTATTAGTTTAGCTATGTGAAATAACAAAGGAATATGATGCCTCTCGTGGTGTCATTTAGTCCACTAGAGACAGAGTTGACCTAAGGGAGTTCAATATAGCCATGGACATTTGTATTTTTGTCCCAATGGAAGCTGTTTTCATGAAGGCTGGTGGTTCTATTGGCAGGAATGCCTAGACCCTTGTTCTAGAGGAATCTTGTCAAAAATCATGGATTTATTGATTTTCCAATGAAAGGACTAAAGTGATCCTAAGGCTAAAAGAGTGTTTTCTAGAAGTATGGCTATTGTTTTTGGGCTAAAATGACCTTGTGAGTTGTTATGAGATGATGTGAGATGATTGAATTCCTTTTGGTTGATGGGAGTTTATTGGCAAGGTTGATAGGCCGTAAGAAACTAGAGATTTTCTAACTTAGTTGAGGCCTTGCTATTCAAGGTCTCTAGTTGAGTGATTTTTAGCCAAAGTTGAAGGTTTTAGTCCAAATAGGGTAGTCACCTGATGCAGGAAAACTCCCTTTAAGGAGTTTTGAAAAGATGTTTAGCCTAATTCTCACTCCTGTAGGGTTACTTGATGCACATACTATATTGAGGTGGCTTGCAAGAATGGACAATTAGGCTTAAGGAATTGTTTTCTCCTTTTTTGTGCAAGTTTGGGTTTTTGGAAAAGAGATGCTTGTTTGACTTCTAAGTGAAAGGGAAAGGTCATATTTACTACTTTCTATGGTTCTTTGGCTTTTCCTCAAATCAATTAACCTACTTGGTCTGATTTGGTCAGATAATCTAGTGGGATGACTGCGTCGGGTGGGTCAATTTGGGCATAATGGGCATCCTTGAAAGAATGGATTATGGTATCTTTTGGTTGACTTTGGGTTAACTTCCTCCATAACTCATTTTATTCAAATTCCTTGTAGACTTGAAGCCCTCCCAAGTGGGCCAAAAGTCTAATTAGACTGAATAAAAAGAGCTTGTTTATGTTCCTCAGCCTTCCAAACCACGACCTACTTGAAGATCCTTGAAGTGTGGCTTGTGTCCACATACTGACTATCATACCTTGGGCCACATCACAGGATGCAGCTTTGGTTTGTATCTTGCAAAAATTTAGGTATCAACACTAACTTAACAATAATATTAACACGGATTAATTATGACGAAATTGATGTCCTAGTAATTTTAATTATCTATTTTGGTTACTTTATATCATTTGGTTACTTATTTTCATTAAATTGTTTTATTTGTTGCTCTATCCAATCATCCAAATAATCTTGGGGCCAATCAATTTTGATACTTATTGAAAAAATTAAACACAATCCTCGTGGGATTGACAACTCTACACAACACTTTATTACTTACGACTATGTACTTACACGTGTAATACTAACCTTTTCAAAAAGGCACGATTTGGTCCTCAACTGTTAATTTTGTACAAAAAAAATTGTTGGACATTATTTTTAATTAAAATAACTAATATACGCTTCAAAATAATTGATACATTAAAAATTAATAAAAATTGAAACACAAATTTATTAAAAAAATATAAAATAAATAAAACAAATAACCCAAACAAAACCAAAACCAAAATCAACACTTCCCTTGTCACCCACCCCTTCCCACCTCCCCCTCCCATGACGACGACCTTTTCTTCGCACCTAACCACCCCTACCCTAGTCGGTAACCCCACATGTAGGCCCAAGTACCCCAACCCACGAGCCTGACCACTTTAACCCACCACACCCCCACACCCCCCCACACCCAAAAAAAAATAAAAGTTAAGACAAAAAACCTAAACGAAAACCTAAATCAACCACAAACCCAAACTTATCAACATTCAATCCAAATCCCCCTTTAATATAGGTCATTTCGAATCCATCAAGCCAAAGCCATCGAGGGAGGAGCTGTTGTGGGAGGCAAAAAAGCTATCGTGGGCATGGGCATCCCAGTCACAGTTGTGGCAGGGGAGAATTGTAGGTGGAGCACTTGACGTAGACAGGATCGAAACTGCAATTGTCGCAGATCCAAGATTGGATGTGCTTTCGAGACATAATTTTTTCACTGTTTAGTGGAGAAAGGTGACAGAGAAGGAGAAGAAGGGAGATAGGGGGCGATGGTCTGTGATGAAGGAGGAAGGGGAAGAAATGGGCAATACTTTTAGTTCCCAAAATTTTTTGGGAATTTTTTTTCTATTTTATTATTTGATGGTTTTCATTTTAGGTGTTTATTTGTTGGTTTTCATTATATTAATTTATTGTTTTCTTACTTTTTAAATTATTTTTATGTTTAATTTAAATTTATTTTAAAATATTAGGTATTTTACTAACATACCCTTATTAAAGTTGTCAAAACTTTTTTTCAGTCTAAAATTAAATGGTGGGGAACCAAATCATACCATTTTTTAATGGTTAAACCTAGTTAAATAAAAAAGTTTGGGGACCAAATCGTAACTTTTTAAAAAAATTGGCAACCTTTCTAGCAATTTACCCTATGGGTTATGATTAGATTAAGTTTAACGAGTTACTATTCATTACTTATAATGGTTTTCTAAATCTAAGATGGTAAAATATTTTCCAAATTTGTTAATCCCAAATTTTTTTAATATAAATAATATATACATTGAATAAAAGAACATTTATATTAGGATGGTGGTGGGCAGGGGTACAATATCCGCATCCGCCCTAGCCCTGACTCAGGGAATAATATGACAACCCATGCTGCCCCTGCTTATATTTAGTAATTCCTATACATAGGAACGCCAAATTAGGATTAGATTACAAAAGGTTAGAGAGAAAACAATGTATTCAAAGTGGTATACGATTTTTCTTTTATAAACTTTTTCTTTATTATAGAAAATTTTCCACAGCAACTAAAAGTGAATATAACTCTCATTTCTGAGTAAACTATTATAAATTTTTTAATGTTCATTTCTTGCTTATTTTTCCCTTCACATGTTTTTGTTTATTCTCTCTTTAAAATTAGGTCTTCTAATTCTTAACAAAAACATGTGATTAGGACCAAGAAACCATGTCCTTCACCTTTGACACTCTAATCAACAAATTAGTGACTCAAAAAATAAGCAAGAAGATGGTTTACAAGAGAAAGAAGTATGATGGTGAATTCTAAGCTAAGTGTTGTAGAAGAAAAAAAGACAAGGTTTTTAATGGCCCTAAGAATTATCTATTAGTGTAATCATAACTCTTTTCTTTTTGCTATGTGAGTCATTTTCTTGAGCAATTTGAATTTGTGTTGATCATGAGAGTTAAGTACTTCAATTTGAAGATGATTCACATTTGTTTGACCACGTGCTTTCAACTAGACTATTTTGTTGTAGATCACAATGCAACTTTTCCTTAAAATTTCCACGATTATGGTATGTTGTTGTTTTTTTTTTTTTTTTTTTTTTTTATAGATAAGCTCTTATCAAAATTTGTAACCTCAGCTACAAATCATCCCACATACACCCAACCATTTGAGCTAGCCTTAAGTGGCATCATATGTTGTTGACGGAAGGATGAGTCATCAAAGTTATAGTTAAGGCCATTGTCTAGATTAATTGAGTCGACTAATGTAACACTAGAGAAATTCTAAAGTTCATTACACGTTTAATATTTAAGAATTATGTTAAACAATTACGTGGCACGAGGATAATTATTTAGATCCAATTTTTTGTGACAAATTCCGTAAGAGAATATGGGATTTTTAATATTAAAAATCATGCCATAGTCTTATAGGCTATTTGTAAAAACAGTTGGAACCAACAGTTTTGGTTTGAAAATTTTAGCATATGAGAGCCATATACCGTAGCAAATTTTTACTTTTTTACTGTAGCATATGAGAGCTTTACACTATTCACAGTTGTAATTGATAGTTCCAACCATTGTTCTACACGGTCTATTAAGCAAAGTATGAAAGATGTGAAAATAAGAGTTACTCGATAAGTACGAAAAAATAATCTAGAAAGTTTAATTGTTGCAGAATGTGTTGCAATAAATTAAAGAGGTAGAAACACTAAAAAAGAAAAATACTGCATGAAAAATTTGAAAATATACAATATAGGAATTAAGTAGTGAAAAAGTTGTGCAAAATAAGACTTATGCAGTATAAGAAAAATACAATATGGAAACTATGCAGTATTAGAATAATACAGTGTAAGGATTATACTACATAAAGTTAAGCATTATGAAAATTATACTTATAAATTTAAGCAGTATGAAAATCATACTGTGAGAATGATGTGGATAAGTATAGAATATTGAGGAAGCTTATAACAGTATAGAAAATATAATAATAGTATAGGAAAGTGTACTGGTAGTATGGTAAAAACACTACACAGTGTAAATTTAGGCTATTAAAAATTTTATGTATGACCCACAAGGGCACCTTAAAGGTTGAAAAATTTCCACGTCTCCTCTAATGGAATAGGTTTTGACAATATGCAAAGTTTAAACAATTTTTGAAGAATTGAATTTTCGACAAACTTGGAGGCCAAATTATTTTTTAGACAAAAATACGAGGTTTATTGACAAGTCGAGATGAACAACTTTCGTAAAAAGAGTTTCCTCAAATTCCAATCAAAACATACTGAAACACCCTAATTTTAATACTAGTCGTACTAAAAATGGGCCAAAACTCTATGAAAATAAATGATTTTAGGAAAAGTTGAAACACGAAAGTTGTAGGTCTTGTCAAAACTACTCAAATTTGTGGATGGATTGTGAAACTTCTGCATGGAATTTAAGTTAAGAATTTTATGATATTTAACCACAAAATTTTAAACCCGTAAAATGAGAAAAGCATTTCAAAATTGTTTGATTTGACTAAGGAGATTTTATATGTTTAATCCTTTTAAAAAATTGGACATTTTGGTATAAAATAGTTATTTTTGGTTCTGGGGGCAAAAATGTCAAGATTTTACGTTTTGGGCCAAAACCATAAATTCATATGAAACTAAATTTTTCATAGTGCAAAGCTAGTTTTATGTACTGGTATGAGAATATGAGCAATTATAGATTTTTAAGTCAAGAGAATATGTGATTTTCTAAGAAAAAACCCACTAAAGGTAAAATCGTTATTTTCTTATAAAATTGTTAAAATAGACACTGAGCCCTCCGAATTAGTGAAATGTCCTTAAGACGAAAAATTTTTCATATCAAAGTTTGATGTTATGTTAATATAACATATTTTTATTATCTTATAAAAAAGGTTATGCTGGTTTGGATGGTCCGCATCTTTAAGGGATGAGAACTGTATACATGCCACATATATATATATATATATATATATATATATCTTTATTCTTGTTTTGTTGCCTAAGATTTCCTAATATTTTCTTGTCGTTTAAAAGTATATAAAAGTTCTACTCACGATTTGAATTATTTGATATTATTGATAGTTGGCAATTACCAAGGGACTCCTTCATTTGTAGGGTAGGGTGGTTTGGTCTATCGTTCTTTCTTTGTGCATAACTATTTCCTTTAAGGAGGTTGGTTTCAAAAGTACAATATTTTCAATTTTATTGTATACTCACGGATTAATTAGAAGAAGTTCATAGTTATTGTGTTTGGATCTTCAGTTTTAACTATCAATTATAATAAATATATATAGCAATTCAACAACACTTAGAATTTTTCTAGTTAAAACCGATGAACGAAAAAAGTATTATATAATTCTTCTGGAATAATTTTCTTCAAGGCCCAACTAAACCACCAGCCCTATTGATCTCTTCAATTGCAATATCTTTCATTTTTCTTCTCCACATTTCATCCATCTTTTGTTCCGTCTACTTTTGAGAGCCACTAAATTTGTCGCGTCTTATTTTGGTGGGAATTGATGGATGCAAGAATATGCCGAGTCCTATGTTTTCACAGGATGCCAGCAACTGATGTCAACCAATATCATATCTTGTTGCATAAGAATCTATCCATATATATATAATCTTCCACTCTGCTATAATTAGAACCAAAGTTTGATCACGATCAAGTGCCAAACACGTTCGCGCAAAATATTATTTCACACAATGCAGTGAGATTAGACTTTAGAGTAAAACAATCTAATTCTTAAACATTAGACTTGAAGTCAATATTTTTTTTTTTTTTTGGTTTTAAGATCTATAAACAGTAGTTAAGATATACCTGATTAATGGTGATATGCTTACTTCACCCAAAAATATAGTAAAAAGAAAAAAAAAAACGTAGCAATAAATATTATCGTAAACAAATGGGGACAGGTAGGCCATGCATATCATGATACGAGATTTTGTTTGCAGGATTCCAATGGGACATAAGTGTATTCTGGTACAAGTGGGAATGGAAAACTCAAAATCAAATATCCATATGGAATTTAACGTGATGAACGCTTAGAAAGTGGAATAGAAAAGAAAACTTAAAGTCAAATTTCCTTTTAATGTGTATGTATGTGTGTGTATATATAGCTTACTTATTGCACAGTTTGAACTAATATTATCCAGGCGAGCAACTCATGATCTACAAAACGCTCTCGCGTTACCTCAATAATTGAACTGTATTTAAAAATTTAAAAATAATGATAATTTTACATCCGGCTACACCATAAAATATAAAGTTTGAATTAAAAAAATACAAATATTAATGTATACGTTGGCAAACTTCTCCAATAATATTAAGTTAGGAACACAGATGTTGCGAGACTTTCTTTTTTTTTTTTTTTTTTTTCTTCTATTCGACTTTAATTAAGAGCTGTATAAGACCCATTAAAACTGCTTGATAGTACATATATATGTGTGTGAAGATTCCCTCCTGTATATATTATTTTTCTTTTTCCTAATGCTTGGCGCCATTTTTATAATTCAGTCTTGCAAAATATGATTATGGAGGCATACTTAATTTACGCTTGCAATTGTTTTCGATGCCTTTTCGACTATCAATTCTACTGCCCTCTGTCTAATCATATAGACCTCCAAAAAAGGATCTAAGTCTCGGGCCTGTCCCACACGATCCTTTACGGGTTTAAACAATAAATGCCCTTGTTTTTTTTTTTTTTTTTTTCCTTCTCTTTAAAGGGCAAAAGCGACTGAAAAAGTTCGTAAATTTCCATGCTTGCATTTCAACCCCATTTTTTGGTGGTGCGGTTTCAGCTTTACATCCGTCGTTTCTGTGCAAACAAAAGAAGGAGAATTTAATCTATAGTCTGCCACAATATCTCCCACCTCATGAACACATGTTCCTCATTCTGTCCTAAACTTTTCGGTTACGACAAAAACGTGGGACCTAAATCAATGCTGAGACTTCTGCAAATCAATAGGGTTTTTTAACTTTGCATAACCTTGGAGATTATTTTTTTTAATTTATATGATAACTTATAATGAACGTTACCAATCTTCTCTTACAACTGTTTGCATATTGGGCTTCTTCTTTTTTTTCATATATATGATAACGTAGGTTGAATTTACCAATATTTTCTTTTTTAATGTCTTGCAAATAACAATTGATTAACTATAACACACCTCCTTGAATTTTTGAGGGAATTTTTAATGCTTTGCCAATTAAAAAAATGTTGCATTGCAAATTAAAGAAATATAAATACTAATTAATTTAGACACAAACAAGAGCAAAGCATGGGAAGACATGACTCTGAAAATTAATAGATTTGACTAGTATGAATTCAATGATATGCTTAAAGGGAAAAAACATGTACCAAGTTTTGAACCCAAAAACGCAAATAGACACACTAAATCTCGAACACATATATAACTCTTTCAAAAACATCTCTACAAATTTATAGAGAAACTTGATCTATCAAAATCGAAAGACCTATATCACTAAAGCCACACAATAATGAACTAAACCAAAACCTAACACTACCACAAATTGTTTGTTTCACAACGGCTTAATACTATCGTGAAAAGTTTACACGACAGTTAAAAAATCATCCGTTGTAGTAAAAAACAAGGCTTACACAATGGTTTTTTGTTGTTGTCATATAAGATACGTTTTAAGTCCATTTTTTTAGTGTTTTCAGCCATCTTGCACAATGGTTTTTGTCAAAAACCATCATGTAAAGCTATGATTTTCTACTACGGTTTTTAGCAAAAATTGTAGTAGAAAATTGGTCAAACAAAGAAACTGAATTTCTGACTTTCTATGAGATGGACAGTCTCATTTCTTATCCATTAATCCAAGGCTTTGATTACAAAATCATAAATTTACGTTTAACTTAAAAAATTTTACAACACATGTCAAATACATAAAGTTTACAACACATATTCAAATACACAAAAATTCTGACTACCTAAAAGCGCATAAACCTATTTAAATAGTTTATGTATTCAATTTTAATCTCAAGTAAATCATCACCGGTGTAAAACTTCTTTCTTACAAGCTCGATCATACCACTATTCATAAAAAATATATCCCACATATAATGTAAAACAAAATAACCACATTTAATGTTTTTTGGGTTGTCTTGGACACTTATGGGATTTATAAACCATTTTACTGCTCGGTCGTTGTGCTACACCATTTTCTGTTGTAACTTTCAATGATTAAGGGCCCTAAAGAGTCATCAAAATGAAGAAGATCAATTGAACACAATAATGTAATAATATATATATATATATATATCAAATCTAATTTACAACAAAAAATCGCACTTATGGACTTGTAACTTTCACAAAATCTTGGCGGGTTTATTTCTAAGCAGATCGAACCAAAAAACTTGGTCCTTCTATGGTTCAATAAGTACATATGTTTAATGTTCCCTAATGTTATGGTACAAAGAATGCTTTCCCTTTCAGTGCTTTATCTAAAAAGGCAAATAGAGCCATGGCGCGCTCTCTAACTAAGTTACAATACCAACATTTAAACTAAGTTTAAATCTAAGTTACAAGACTAACATTTAAACTAAGTTTAAATCTAAGTTACAATACTAACATTAAAACTAAGTTACAACACTATAATGGTCATAGAAGATTTTCATCAAACATGTGATAGACATCATAAAAACATAAGTTTGAATCTATCAATGCAAACATCATAAGCTTAAAAAAAAAAAACAAGACTTTACATGACAGTTTCTAGCAAAAATTGTCATGTAAAGTCTAGCTTAGACGACGGTTTTTGTTAAAAACTATCGTGTAAGCCTATTAAAAATCATCATGGAAACACCAATTTCCACAATGGTTTTTGTATTTTCATGCTCTTCTGTGTCTTTTCTTGCACTTAACACGATGGTTTTACATCGTGTAATAAACAATTTCTACTAGTGTAAGTTAAGGAGTAGGAAAACAACATTTGTTATTAAATAGAAAACCATGAACGTATCAAAACAAATACAAAAACAGTGAATTTGACATCCCTTTTATATTTAGCACAAAATAAGAAGTAAATACAAGAAAAAGGGCCTAAGCCACACAAGCAACACTCTTGATGACAAGACGACATCTAAGTCCAAGATAAATAAGGCAAGCAACACTAAAAGGGACAAAAAAAGCCATCTACAAGCCACCAAACATTTGGTGTGTGCAAAAATCATGCATTGTCAATGTTGTTCACCAACGGAGACACACATTCCACAAGAGGCAACAAGATGTCGAGGAGACAAAATCACAAGATCAATGGAATTGGAGCACCGATGCATCCATGTCTAAAGGCTAACAGAGCCTCCTCCCGTAAGCCAACACTACTACAATTAATGGATCAGATGATGCTTATTAAGTTATGATTTCTAGTTAACCATTGTCATAAATAATGCTGCATAAAGACCCTTATGTTTTCGATTTCGTGCCACATTTTAGATAATGGTTTCTAGTAACCATTGTCTAATATATACTACTTAACGTCATTCCTAGGAAACTATTGTCTTATAGTCTGTTAAAAGCGTGGGGTTCGAAAAATGAAACTCCAAAAAACCTAGAACAATACTTCTCTCTATCTCTAGCCTTTCTCCATTATTATAGTCCCTCTTTCTCTCACTGTCATCGTCATCATCTCCTTTTGCGTTCGTCGCCATTGCCATTGCCATCGCTCCTTTCACCTCACCCTTGCCTCCGACATGTTAAGACCTTCCTTGTGCCAGATTTGTCGCCTCCTTGAGTTTGTCATCACTCCGTCACTTCTGTCGCCTCCTCAAGTCTACCCTCACTCTGTCGTCACCTCGAGTCCTCTGTCATTAGGTAAGTTTTCCTCCTTTCATAGTTTTAGTTTTCATTAGTTTTAGTTAGTTTTAGTTATTAATTAGTGTTATTAGTTTTTGTTATTTAGGTTATCAGTTTTGAGTTATTTTAATTAATTTTTTAGTTATTAGTTTTATTAGCTTGAGTCACTAAGTGTTTTTTCTCTTAAGTTTCTAGTTATTATTTGTTTGTAATATTAATTCCATATTAATGTCAATGATTTTAGTGAATGTTTGTATGTTAGTATGTTAGATGGGGCATGTGGTCATTTATTTTATAATCTTACTATGTTTTGTTTAATTTTCATTATTTATTTAATGATTTTGATGATCGCATATATTTTGTGATTAATTAGATTATATATCTTTTTTATTGGCTATTGATTGAAATGTTGAAAAAGAATTCAATATGCAGACAATGAATTCATTGATTCAAATAAGGAAATGAATAAGCAACAAGATGATTCCGAGCTTTGAAAAAGGGAGCTATTAAACCTAATAAGGATGGAAAAAAATGCAAGCAACTTTGATAAAACATGTTTCAAGATTAAGAATGACAAAAAATACAAATAGAATTTGACCAAAAAGATAAAAGTTTGGAAAAGAGCGGGATGAGCTCTAAAGTTATTAGAGTTTTAGTTCGACAGCATATTCCCATCACCATAGAAGATTAGAGAGAGAAGACCGATAATGATTATGTGGAATGTATTTAGCGAGGTATTATTGCATTTTTCATTGTTTCTGAGACCATAAGGAAGTCTTTGATGACAAACGCTTCTAAGATGCCGTGTGACTTTTGGTACAACTTTTAAAAAGCTTTCATTCAAGGCTAGGAGGATGACCCCAATGTTTTCAAGCTTTTGATAAAAATAATTAAAAATTACCCTTCCATTAGTTTGGATCAATGGAGAAAATTTGTGAAATAAAGCTCAGTGAGGAGCAAAAAGAGATATCGAAAAAGCCAAAAAGATAAGAGATGAATTCGAGCTTAAGTAATCATGGGATCGCGCAGGATATAGGAAAGTAAAGCAGGAATGGATATGTAAAAATTAATTTACTTTGTTTTCTACAAACTTTGTAATCTTTATATATAATATAAGTAACCTCACCTTTTAATATAGATAAGAGTACACAACATGTTTATGCCTTTGCCTTGTCACGTTATTTGGAAGTACATCTAACAAAAGATGAATGGAACTTTTAAAAATATGAGATGCCAAGAGATTGGCCAATGAATTATGTGTTACTTAATGTTTTTAACTTATAGAGTAGAATAATTAATAGGATTTCAACTTTTACATTTAGTCTTATTAATTTTACTTCTTATTAATTTTGTAATTGTGGGACAATAATGAACAGCAAGAGTAGCAAGACACGTTCTAATCTCAAGGAACACGTGATATATTGATCATCATATTAGGTATTCCTTAACCGTCAGGATGGGTTCATTGTCAATCTAATAATGTGAAGCATTCCAAGAATTTTTATTTCACCTACAGGTCAAGTTCTAACACAGAGGTGATTGAGCTGAGTAGAAAGGTGGAAATGATAACGTATAAGTTGTGTGAGTGGAAAAAGATCATGAGAAGTCAAGCTAGAGAGAATTCCACTTCTCACAAGGAAGAAAATGCATCTCCTACAATAGAACAATGCATCAGTGTAATGGCAAGTTCCACAATTCATACAGCACCAACAACACCTATGGAAGTGTCCTCATTAAGTCCCGGTGAAGGCAAAGCTTGCCTTTTTCTAACACTGTCAACATCCAAGGAAGGTGATCTTATTCAATTAACTATTGTTGCAGGAGGGAGGGTATGGATAGATACTCTCTCCATGAATGTCCTTGTATGGCACTTGGAGAAGGTAGTACATGCATTACAATTAATAGTATTATGCCTTTCTCAATAGAGAAAAATAAAGTTACGAGCGATGCTCTTGAAAGATTTATGGCTTGGCCTAAAGCATGGATTCAAATTGGGTCATTAATGTAGCTTAGTAAATCTATGATTTATCAACATGATTGACCGAGCAAACAGCCTATGGTTCCTATGGACGAGCCAATGAAGCGAGGTCGTGGAAAAAAAATGAGAGGGAAATAAAGGCAACAAAAAGAGGATATAATGGAGATGACACAACCAATAGATGATTAGGAAAGATTACTTCCAAAAATGACAAGCTCGTATAGGTACTCGAAACAATCCATGGATGCCTCTAGCACAACACAATTAGACTTATAATACCTTAAGACATCACCTAGATCAAGGGTTTGCCCCTTTTTATTACTACTGAGGACATTGATTGGTTTGCCAAGTTTACGAAAATTAGTATGGGCTGGGCATACATGAGGTATAAAACTATAGTTATACTTTTCATTAATTGTCAACAATCTTTTATTTTTTCTTTTTTACTTGTTACTTGTCACAATGTTTGGCTTTTATATGTGGTTTGTTATGCCACCATTGCCATGTCAAAAACAACTCAACAAATATGGGTTCATTAACCCATGATCACTTCCTATATGCCAAGCCTAACTGTGAGTGCGATTGAGAACAAGCAAGGATGTTTTGTAAGTTTTTGACTAAAGGAGGAGCCAGCCGATGTTATTTTATGTCATATAATGTGGGAGTCATTGGATATTAGCCCTTATTTACCCCCAAAAAGATAGGGTAATGTGGTTCGATCCACTTGGCCATAATGTACACCCCAACTTCAATTGTAAGTGTATTCTTGTTAACTATATTATTTATTATTGCTAATTTATAACATGTATCTTTTGATTGAATGCACTAATTTAACCAGTTGTATTTAGGGTTTTAAATGAGTGGAAGTTAAAAATAAAAACTCAAATCATCTTCAATCTGCCTCATAAATTTATAAAGATTCTATCACCAAAGGTAAGCATTCTACTGTTTATATATATATATATAATTGTAATATGTATTAATAATATTTAAACTAAAATAAATCTTTACATCCTTTTTAGACTAATACCTCAATAAGAGTTAAACAAAAAATACCGTTATTTTGTGATAATGAATGTGAGAGATATGATGAATGGGAGGACACAACGCATGACAAACCAAGAATTTTATACTAATGAGCATATGAGTGACGTGATTGATGAATGAGGAGAATATGTACAACAATATATAAACATATAAACCATACATTTAATTGAATTCTTATATTTTGTTACACTTATATTTTGTTAAATTTTGTTATTTTTAATTTTTATAAAATATTGTTATGTCATCAGTGAATTATGAGGCCGATAATAACAAATTGAATACAAAAAGCGTAGAGGAAATAAATCACTCCTCGATGTGAAAAGTGGCAAAAGTCATCTTCTTTATAAGCTACAAGTGTTCGCCTGGTTGGATACAAGCTAAACCCAGATGACCAAGGAGAGGAGTTTCCAAGGATGACACCCGTTGTGATTTTGGCTCTGTGGTAACGAGGACTTGACAAAAGGGGATCTCTAAGCAAGTGGACGGTGTGGGAGAGGAACATAACCGGTTTGTGAGGCAGAGACGGGTCTATTAGTCCAGCTATATGAAATAGCAAAGGAATATGATGCCTCTCGTGGCGTCGTTTAGTGCAGTAAAGACGGAGTTGACTTGAGGGAGTTCAATATAGCGATGGACATTTGTATTTTTGTCTCAATGGAAGGTTTTTTCATGAAGGCTTGTAGTCTATTGGGAGGAATGCCTAGACACTTGTTCTAGAGGAACCTTGTCAGAAACCATGAAGCTATTAATTTTCCAATAGAAGGAATAGAGTGTTCCCAAGGTTGAGAGAGTGTTTTTTGTAAGTATAGCTATTGTTTTTAGGTTGAAATGACCTTGTGAGTTGTTGTGAGTTGTTATGAGATGATGTGAGATGTTTAATTGTTTTTGGGTTGATAGGTATTTATAGGCAAGGATTAAGGCCTTGAGAAAATAGAGATTTTCTAATTTAGTTGAGGCCTTACTATTCTAGGTCTTTAGTTGAGTGATTTTTAGCCAAAGTTGAGGGTTTTAGGCTAAATGGGGCAGTCACCGAACATGGGAAAGCTCTTTTTGGGGGGTTTTAAAATGATGCTAAGCCTAATTCTCACCCCTATAGGGTCACTAATGCATATACTATATTGAGATGGATTGAAAGTAGGGACAATCAGGCTTAAGGAATTGTTTTCTTCTTTTTTGTGCAAGTTTAGGTCTTTGGAAAAGAGATATCTAGTTGGACTTCTAAGTGAAAAGGAAAGGTTATATTTGCTGCTTTCTTTGGGTCTTTGGTTTTTTCCTCAGATCAATTGACCTAGTTGGGCTGATTGGGTCAGATAACTTGGTGGGACGACTGCGTTGGATGGGCCAGTTTGGGCTATCCTTCAAAGAGTGGGTTATGGTACTTTTTGGTTGACTTTAGGTTAATTTCCTCATAACTCATTTTATTTTAACTCCTCATAGACTTGAAGCGTCCCTAAGTGAGCCAAAAGTCTAATTAGACTAAATAAAACAAGCCCATTTATGTTCCTTGACCTTCTAAACCACAACCCACTCGAAGATCACCGAAGTGTGGCTTGTGTCCATGTACCAACTATCATACCTTGGGCCATATCAAGAGATATGGGCTTTGGTTTATGTCTTGCAAAAATTCGAGTATCAACACTGACTTAAAAATAAAATTGACACAAATTAATTATGATGAAATTGATATTCTAGTAATTTTAATTATCTGTTTTTGTTACTTTATTTCATTTGCTTAGTTATTTTCATTAATTTGTTTTATTTGTTGCTCAATCTAGTCTTTAAAATAATCTTAGGGCCAATCAATTTCGATACTTATCAAAAAAATTAAACACAATCCTCGTGGGTTTAATAACTCTACACATCACTTTATTGCTTGCAACTATGTCTACTTGCACGCGCAACACTAACCTTTTCAAAAATATATGATTTAGTCCTCAACTGTTAATTTTGTACAAAAAAAAAATTGGACATTATTTTTTAATTAAAATAACTAATATACCCTTCAAAATAATTAATACATTAAAAAATTAATAAAAATTTAAAGACAAATTTATTAAAAAATATAAAACAAATAAAACAAATAACCCAAACAAAACCAAAACCAAAATTAGCTCCTCCCCTGTCTCCTACCCCTTCCCACCGCCCCCTACCATGCCGACAACCCCTCCTCCACAATCAACCACCCTTACCCTAGCCAACGACCCCACATCTAGGCCCGGTACCCCAACCCATGACCCCAACCACTCTAACCCAAAAAAAAAGCTGACAAAAAACCTGAATGAAACCCCAAATCAACCACAAACCCGAACTCATCAACATTCAATCAAAATCCCCCTTCAATCTAGGTCATTTCGAATACATCAAACCAAAGCTATTGAGGGAAAAGCAGTTGTGGGAAGCGGAGAAGTTGTTGTGGGCATGGGTGTCCCAATCGCAATCATGGCAGGGGAGAATTGTCGGTGGAGCACTCAACATAGACAGGCTTAGAGCTACAATTTTTGTAGATCCAAGCACCAATGTGCTTTTGAAAGATAATTTCTTCACCATTTCATGGAGAAGGTTGACGAAGAAGGGGAAGAAGGGAGAGAGGGGGCGATGGCCTATGACAAAGAAGGAAGGGGAAGCAGAGGTGCGATATTTTTGGTTCCCAAAAGTTTTTGGGTTTTCTTCTATTTTATTATTTGATGGTTTTCATTTTGGGGGTTTATTTGCTAGTTTTCATTATATCAATTTATTTTTTTATTTTTTAAATTATTTTTATGTTTAATTTAAATTTATTTTAAAATGTTAGGTATCTTACTGAAATACCCTTACTAAAGTGGTCAAAACCTTTTTCCGTCTAAAATTAAATGGTGGGGGACCAAATCATATCTTTTTTTAACGATTAGACCTAATTAGATAAAAAAAAGGTTGGGGACTAAACAGCTACTTTTTAAAAGTTAGGGACCTCTCTAGCAATTTATCGTATAGGTTATGATTAGGTTAGGTTTAATGAGTTACTATTTGTAACTTATAATGGTTTTTCTAAATCTAAGATGGTAAAATATTTTTCAAATTTATTAATCCAAAATTTATTTAATATAAATAATATACACATTGAATAAAAGAACATGTATATTAGGACAGCGTTAAGCAGGGATACCATATCCACCTGTGCCCTGGCCCTGACTAGGGGAATAACATGAGGACCCATGCCGCTTATATTTAGTAATTCCTATACAAAGGAATGCCAAATTAGGATTAGATTACACAAGATTAGAGAGAATACAAGGTATTCAAAGTGGTGTACAATTTTTCTCTGGTAAACTTCTTCTTTGTTATAAAAAAAATTTCTATAGCAATTGAAAGTGAATATAACTCTCATTTATGAGTAAATTATTATAAATTTTTAATGTCCATTTCTTGCTTATTTTTTCCTTCACATATTTTTGTTTACTCTCTGTTTAAAATTAGGTCTTCTAATTCTTAACAAAAACATGTGATTAGGACTAAGAAATTATGTGTTTGCACTTTGACACTCAAATCAACAAATTAACGGCTCAAAAAATAAGCAAGAAGATGTTTTACAAGGGAAAGATGTATGATGGTGAAGTCAAAGCAAGAATTTGTAGAAGAAAAGAAGATGAGGTTTTTAATGGCCTAGGAATTATCTATTAGTGTAATCATAACTCTTTTCTTTTTACTATGTGAGTCATTGTCTTAAGCAATTTGAACTTGGGTTGATCCTTAGGGTTAAGTACTTCAATTTGATGATGATTCACATTTGTTCACTACAAGAAAAACTACATTTAACGACATATTATTTACGACATGTAGTTTTTAAAAGTCGTTGAAAAGTACATACAATGACATCTCCAACAAAGATATCATTTACGACATTTGAAACAATAATTAACGACATTTATATAGATGCCGTGTTAAAGGTCTCCTTTTAACGACAATAGTTTAGTGTCATTAAATTATTTTACAACAAGTAGGAGATGTCGTTAAAGCCTTGAAGATTTTACGACACTCTTCATAGACGACATTGGTCAAGATGTCATCTATAAGGGATGTCGTGAGATCTCCAAGGCTTTGATGACATCTCCTACTTATCGTTAAATAATTTAACGACACTAAACTATTGTTATTAAAAGGAGACCTTTAATACGACATCTATATAGATATCGTTAATTATTGTTTCAAATGTTATTAACAACATCTTTGTTAGAGATGTCGCTATATGTACCTTTTAACGACATTTAAAAACTACATGTAGTAAATAATATATCGTTAAATGTAGTTTTTCTTGTAGTGGTTTGACCACGTGCTTTCTGCTAGGCTATTTTGTTGTAGATCACAATGAAACTTTTCCTTAAAATTTTCATGATTATGGTATGGTTTTTTTTTTATAGATAGGCTTTTACCAAAATTTGAACCTTGGTTACAAATCCTCCCACACACACCCAACCATTTGAGCTAGCCTCAACTGGCATCATATGTTGTTGACAGAAGGATGAGTCATCAAAATTATAATTAAGGCCATTCTCTAGATTAATTGAGTCGACTAATGTAATACTTGAGAAATTCTCAAGTTCATTACAAGTTTAATATTTAAGAATTATGTTAAACAATACAAGTGTCATGATGATTACTATTTAAATCTGATTTTTTGTGACAAATTCTATAAGAGTTAATATGGGATTTTTAAAATTAAAAATCAAGCCATAGTCTTATAGGCCATTTGTAAAAACGGTTAGAACGAATAGTTTGGTTTGAAAACTGTAGCATATAAGAACTTTATACCATAGCAATTTTTTTACTATAGCATGTGAAAGCTTTACACTGTTTACAGTTGTAATTGATAGTTCAAACTGTTATTTCGAACGGCCTATTAAGCAAAGTATAAAAGATATGAAAATAAGAGTTAGTCAATAAGCAAGGGAAAATAAGCTAGAAAGTTTAATTGTTGCAGAATATGTTGTAACAAATTAAAGAGATAGAAATACTAAAAAAGAAAAATACTATATGAAAAATATGAAAGTTATGCAATATAGAAATTAAGCAGTGCAAACGTTACACAAAATAAGAATTATGCAATATAAGAAATACAATATGGAAACCATGTAGTATTAAAAATAATGTAATATAAGGATTCTACTGCATAAAGTTAAGCAGTATAGAACATATACTGTATAAAGTTAAGCAGTATAGAAATTATATTGTATAAACTTAACGAGGATGGAAATTATGTTGTGTGAATGATATGGATATAAGCAATGTACTGATAGTATAGGAAAGTGTACGGTAGTAAAGTAAAAACACTATGTAGTGCAAATTTAGACTATAAAAAAGTTTATATGGTACCCACAAGGACACCTCAAAGGTTGAAAATTTTCCACATCTCCCCTTATGGAATAGGTTTTAACAATATGCAAAGTTTAAACAATTTTTGAAGAACTAAGTTTTTGACAAATTTAGAGGCCGAATTATTTTTTTGGACAAAACACGAGGTTCATTTAAAGTTGAGATGAACCAATTTCGTGAAAAAACTTCCTTGAATTACAATCAAAACATACAAAAAAACCCTAATTTCAATACTGGCCATACTAAAAATGGGCCAAAACTCCATGAAAATAAATGATTTTGGGAAAAGTTGAGACATAAAAATTGTAGATCTCGTCAAAACTACTAAAATTTGTGGATGGTTTGTGAAAATTCCGCACGGATTTTAAGTTACGGATTTTACAAGATTTAACCACGAAAATTTTGAAACGGTAAAATGAAGAAAACGTTTTAAAATTGTTTGATTTTGACCAAGAAGATTTTGTAAGTTTAATCCTTTTAAAAAACTAGATGTTTTGGTATAAAACAGTTATTTTTTGTTCTAGGAGCAAAAAATGTCAAGATTTTATATTTTAGATTAAAACCATAAATTTGTGTGAAACTAAATTTTTCATGGTGCAAAGCTAGTTTTTATACTGTTGTGAGAATATAAGCAATTATAGATTTTTAAGTCAAGAGAATATGCGATTTTCCAAGAAAAAAACCCATTATAGGTAAAATCGTTATTTTTTTTATAAAACTGTTAAAACAGGCTTGAGCCCTCCGAATTAATGAAACATCCTTAGACAAAAAGTGTTCCGTATCAAAATTTAATGTTATGTTTAATATAATATATATATATATATATGGTTATTGTCTTATAAAAAAATGTTACGTTGTTTTGGAGGGTTTGCATCTTTAGGGATGAGAACTATACACAAACCCTATATATATATATATCTTTATTCTTGTTTTGTTGCTTGAGATTTCTTAATATTTTTTTTCGTTTAAAAGTATATAAAAGTTCTACTCACGATTTGAATTATTTGATATTATTGATAGTTGGCAATTACCAAGTGACTCTTTCATTTGCAGGGTAGGGTGGTTTGGTCTATCGTTCTTTCTTTGTGCATGCCTATTTCCTTTAAGGAGGTTGGTTTCAAAAGTACAATATTTTCAACTTCATTGTATACTCACGGATTAATTAGAAGAAGTTCATATTTATTTAAGAAGTGTTTTGATCGTTGGTTTTAACTATCAATTTAAAATAAATATATATTGCAATTCAAGCTCTATGAGAGACAACACTTAAAATTTTTTAATTCAAATCGATGAACGAGAATACTAATATATAATTCCTTGGAATAATTTTCTTCAAGGCCAAACTAAACCACCAGCCCTATTGATCTCTTCAATTGCAATATCTTTCATTTTTCTTTTCTCCACATTTCATCCATCTTTTGTTCCTCCTCCTTTTGAGAGCCACTAAGTTTGTCGCGTCTTATTTTGGTGGGAATTGATGGATGCAAGAATATGCCGAGTCCTCTGTTTCCACAGAATGCCAGCAACTTATGTCAACCAATATCATATCCTTTTGCATAAGAATCTATCCATTTATATAATCTTCCACTCTGTTATAATTAGAACCAAAGTTTGATCACGATCATGTGTCAAACACGTTAGCGCAAGATATTATATCACACAATGCAGTGAGATTAGACTTTAGAGTAAGACAATCTAATTCTTAGACATTAGACTTGAACTCAAGATTTTTTTTTTTTTTTTTTTTTACGATCTATAAACAGTAGTCAAGATATGCCTGATTAAGGGTGATATTCTTACTTTAAACAAAAATATAGTAAAAAGAAAAAAAAAAAGTAGCGATAAAATATTATTGTAAACAAACGGGGACAGGTAGGCCAGGCATATCATGATACGAGATTTTGTTTGCAGTATTCCAATGGGGCATAAGTGTATTCTGGTACAAGTGGGAATGGAAAACTCAAAATCAAATATCCATATGGAATTTAACGTGATGAAAGCTTAGAAAGTGGAATAGAAAAGAAAACTTAAAGTCAAATTTCCTTTTAATGTGCATGTATGTGTGTGCATATATGGCTTACTTATTGCACATTTTGAACTAATATTATCTAGGCGAGCAACTGATATACAAAACACTCTTGTGTTACCTCAACAATTGATACATATTTAAAAATTTAAAATAACCATAATTTCATACCGCGCTACACCATAAAATATAGAGTTCGAATACAGCCTCTTCAAATTCAAAAAAAAAAAATTACAAATATTAATGTGTACGTTGGCAAACTTCTCCAATAATATTAAGTTAGGAACGCATGTTATGAGATGCATTTTTTCCTTTTGACTTTAATTAAAAGCTGTATAAGACCCATTAAAACTGCTCGATAGTACATATATATGTGTGTGAAGAGTCCCTCCTATATATTTTTTTTCCTAATGTTTGGTGCGATTTTTATAATATAGTCTTGCAAGATATGATTATAGAGCATACTTAATTTACGCTTGCAATTGTTTTCGATGCCTATTCGACTATCATTTTTACTGCCTTCTGTCTAATCACATAGACCACCAAAAAAAAGGATCTAAGTCTCGGGCCTGTCCCACACGATCCTTTATAGGTTTAAACAATAAATGCCTTTTTTTTTTTTTTTTAAAGGAAAAAAGCGACTAAAAGTTGGGAAATTTCCATGCTTGCATTTCAACCCAATTTTTTGGTGGCGCCGTTTCAACTTTACATCCGTCATTTCTGTGCAAACAAAAGAAGGAGAATTTAATCCATAGTCTGCCACAATATCTCCCACCTCATGAACACATGTTTCTCAATCCGTCCTAAACTTTTCGGATACGACAAAAACGTGAGACCTAAATCAATGCCACGACATCTGCAAATTAATAGGGTTTTTTAACTTTGCATAACCTTGGAGATTATTTTTTTTAATTTATATGATAACTTATAAAGAATGACACCAATCTTCTCTTATGACTGTTTGCATATTGGGCTTTTTTTTTTCCATATATATGAATTTTTGGGGGAATCTTTAATGGTTTGTCAATTAAAAAATATATATTGTATTGAAAAATAAAGAGATACAAACACTAATTAATTTAGACAAAAAAAAAAAAAAAAAGAGCAAAGCATAGAAAGACAGGACTCTGAAAATTAATTGATTTGACTAGTATGAATTCAATAATATGCTTAAGGGGGAAAAGCATGTATCAAGTTTTGAACTCAAAAATACAAAAAGACACACTAAATCTCGAACACACATATAGCTCTTTTAAAAATATCTCCACAAATTTATAGAGAAACTTGATCGATCAAAATCGAAAGACCTATACCACTAAAGCCACACACTACACCATAAAGAAGCGAATATAATGAATTAAACTAAAACCTAACACTACCGCAAATTGTTTGTTTCATGACCGTTTAAAACCATCGTGAATAGTTTACATGACGGTTAAAAAATCATCCGTCATCATAAAAACAGAGGCTTACATGACCTTTTTTACCACCATATAAGATATATTTTAAGTTCATTTTTGCTGCGTTTTCCACCATCTTACACTATGGTTTTTGTCAAAAACTGCCTTAAAAACTATAATTTTCTACGATGGTTTTTACCAAAAACAAAAACTGTCATGAAAAATTGGTCAAAAATAAAGAAACAGAATTTTTGATTTCCTACAGCATGGCCAGTCTCATTTCTTATCCATTAATCTAGGGCCAGATTACAAAATCATATATTTACATTTAACTTAAAAATTTTTATAACACATGTCAAATACATTAAAGTTTACAACACATATTCAAGTACATAAAAATTTCAACTGCTACCTAAAAGCGCATAAACCAATTTAAATAGTTTACCTACTCAGTTTTAATCTTAAGAAATCATCACTGGTGTAAAACTTCTTTCTTACAAGCTCGATCATACCATTGTTCATAAAAAGTATATCCTGCATGTAATGTAAAACAAAATAACCACATTTAATGTTGTTGGGTTGTCTTGGCCACTTACGGGATTTATAAACCGTTTTACCGCCCGGTCGATGTGTTACACTATCTCCTGTTGCAACTTTCCAATGATTAAGGGCCTTAAAGATTTGTCAAAATAAAGAAGAATTAAACATAATAATGTAATATATATATATATATATATATATATATCAAACCTTGATTTACAATAAAAAAATATCGCACTTACCGACTAGTAACTTTCACAAAATCTTGGCGTGGTCTATTTCCAAGCAGTTCCAACTAAAAAACTTGGTCCTCCTATGGTTCAATAAGTACCAATATTTAATGTTTTGCAACGTTGTATGGCATGAAGAATGCTATCACATTCGGTGCTTGATCTAAAAAGGCGAAAAGAGCCATGGCGCGCTCTCTAATTGATTTACAATACTAACATTAAAACTAAGTTACAACACTATGATGGTCATAGAAGATTTTCATCAAACATTTGGTGGACATCACAAAAACATAGCCTCAAATCTAACAATGCAAACATCATAAGCTTAGAAAAAAAAAAAAAAACCTGGATTTACATGACAATTAACTGTCATGTAAAGTCTAGCTTACTCGACGGTTTTTGCTAAAATCTATCATGTAAGCCTATTAAAAAAACCATTATGAAAACTCCAATTTCCACAATAGTTTTTGTATTTTTTTGACCTCCTCCACATTTTTTCCTACACTTAAAATGACGGTTTTTCATAAACTATTGTAATAAATAATTTCTACTAGTGTAAGTCAAGGAGTGGGGAAACCACCTTTTATTAAATAGAAAACCCATAAACATATCAAAACAAATACAAAAATGATGAATTCAACATCCCCTTATATTTAGCATAAAATAAGAAGAAAAAACAAGAAAAAGGGCTTGAACCACACGAACAACACTCTTGATGACAAGATGCCCTTTAAGTCCGAGACAAACAAGGCAAACAACACTGAAAGGGAAAAAAAAAGGCACCTACAAGCCACCAAACATTCGGTGTGTGTTATAAGCATGCATTATTAATGTTGATTACCAACGAAGACACACACCACACAATAGGCAACAAGATGTATGAGAAAAAATTCCAAGATCAATGGCATTGGAGCACCAACGCACCCATACCAAAAGGGTAAAAAAGCCTCCTCCCCAAGCCAATGCTACTACAATTAATAGATCAAATGATGCCTATTAGGCTACGATTTCTTATTAACCATTGTCATAAGTAATGCAGCATAAAGACCTTCACATTTCGGATTTCATGCCACACTGTAGATGATGGTTTCTAGTAAACCATCATCTAATATATATTACTTAACGTCGTTTCTAGGAAACTGTAGTCTAATAGACTGTTACAAGCACAAGTTAGGAAAATAAAACTCCAAAGGACCCAAAATAGTAATTCTCTCTCTCTCTCTAACCTCTCTCCATCATTGTAGTTCCTCTCTCTCTCTCACTGTCTTCGTCATCATCTCCTCTTGCCTTCGTCGCCATCGCCATCACTCCTCTTGTCTATCCCTCGCCTTTGTCATGTTTAGACCTCATCATCTCCAGGTTCGTCGCCTCCTTGAGTCCACCATCATTCCATCACCTTCATCACCTCCTCGAGTCCTTTGTCATCAGGTAAGTTTCCCTCCTTTCATAGTTTTAGTTTTCATTAGTTTTAGTTAGTTTTAGTGGTTAATCAATGTTATTAGATTTTGTTATTTAGGGTTAGTAAGGGTTATTAGTTTTGAGTTATTTTAATTTTTTTTAATTCTTAGTTTTATTAGTTTGAGTTACTAATGGTTTTTTCTCTTATGTTTCTAGTTATTATTTGTTTATAATGTTAATTCCATATGCATGTATATGATTTCAGTGAATGTTGGTATGTTAGCATGTTAGATGGGGTATGTGGTCATTAATTTTATAATCTCACTATGTTTTGGTTAGTTTTGTTACTTATTTAATGATTTTGTTGATCATATATATTTTGTGATTAATTAGATTATATATCTTTTTATTGGCTACTGATTGAAATGTTGAAAAAGAATTCAATATGTCGGATAATGAATTCATTGATGTGAATGAGGAAATGAATAAACAAGAAGATGATTATGAGCTTCGAGGAGCCATTAATCCTAATAAGGATGGAAAAAAAAAAAAAAAGCAAGCAACTTTGATGAAACATGTTTAAAGATTAAGGTTGAAATGACAAAAAATACAAATAGAATTTGACCAAAAAGATCAAAGTTTGGAAAAGAATGGGATAAGCTCTAAAGTTATTAGAGCTTTAGTTCAAGAGCAAATTCACATCACCATATAACATTGGAGAGAGAAGACCGATAAGGATTATGAAGAATGTATTTGGTGAGGTATTATTGCATTTTTCACCCTTTTTGAGTTCATAAGGAAGTCTTTGATGACAATCGCCTCTAAGATGTCATGCAACTTTTGGTGCAACTTTAAAAAAGCTTTCATTCAAGACCAAGAGAATGACCCCAATGTTTTCAAGCTCCTGACAAAAAAAAATTAAAAATTGCCATTCTATTAGTTTGGATTAATACAAACTTAGTAAGGAACAAAAAGAGATATCGAAAAAGCCAAAGAGATAAGAGATGAATTTGATCTCAATTAATCATGGGATCGGGCAGGATATAGGAAAGCAGATCAAGAAAGGATATGTAAAATTTATTTACTTTGTTTTCTACAAATTTTCTAATCTTTATATAAAATATAAGTAACCCCACCTTTTAATGTAGATGAGACTACACAACATGTTTATGCCTCCTCCTCGTCACGTTATTTGGAAGTACATTTAACAAAAGATAGGTGGAACTTTTAAAAGTGTGAGATGCCAAGAGATTCGCCAATGAATTATGTGATACTTGTTGTTTATAACTTATAGAAAAGAATAATTAATAGTATTTCAACTTTTACATCTAATATTATTAATTTTAGCTTTTATTAATTTTGTAATTATAGGATAATAATGAAGAGCAAGACTAGCAAGGCGTGTTCCAATCTCAAAGAGCGCATGATATATTAACCATCATATTAGGCAATCCTTAGCATTCTAGATGGGTTCGTTGTCAATCTAATATTATGAAGCAGTCCAAGTGTTTTCATTCCACCTACAGGTCAAGTTTTAAAGCAGATTTGATCAAGCTGAGTAGAAAAGTGGAAATGATATAAGGTGTTCAAGTGGAAAAAGATCATGAGAAGTCAAATTAAAGAGAATTCAACCTCCTTGGAGGAAGAAAATACATCTCTTACAATGGAATGCACAGTGTAAAGGCAAGTTATACAATTCATACAGTGCCAGCACCACCTAGGAGGCATCCTCATTAAGTCTCGGTGAAGGCAAGGCTTGCCTTTTTCTAAAACCATCAATAGCCAAGGAAGGTGATGCTATTCAATTAATCATTGTTGTGGGAGGGAGTGTGTGAATGGATACTCTCTCCACTAATGCCCTTCATTGTATGACACTTGGCGAAGGTAATACGTACATTATAATTAATAGTATTATGCCTTTCTTAATAGAAGAAAATAAGGTCGTGAGCGATGCTCTCGAAAGATTTGTGGCTTAGCCTAAAACATGGATTCAAACTGAGTCATTAAGTCAGCTTAATAAAGCTCTGATTAACCAACACCATCAGTTGAGCAAAAAGCCTATAGTGCCTATAGACAAGCCAATCAAGGGAGGTCGTAGAAAGAAAATGAGAGGGAAAAGGAGGCAACAAAAAGAGGATATAATGGAGGTGACACAACCAATAAATGATTTGGAAGGATTATTTCCAAAATAACAAGCTCTTATAGGTACTTGAAGCAATCCATGGATGCCTACAGCACAATTAGATTTATAATGCCTTATGATGTCACTTAGATCGAGGGTTTGCCCTTTTTTATTATTGCTGAGGACATTGATTGGTTTGCCAAGTTTACACAAAATAGTATAGGCTGGGATGTATGAGGTATAAAACTATAGCTACATTTTTCATGAATTGTCAACAATCTTTTATTTTTTTGCTTTTTTACTTGTTACTATTGTAGTCTAACAATGTTTGGTTTTTATATGCAGTTTGTTATGCAACCATTGCCATGTCAAAAAAATAGCTCAACAAATATGGGTTCATCAACCCTATGATCCTTTCCTATATGCCAAGCCTAATTGAGGTTACGATTGAAGAACGAGCATGGATGCTTTGTGAGAATAAAGGAGGAGCCAGCTGATGTTATTTTATGCCATATAATGATAGGAGTCATTAGATATTAGTCCTTATTTACCCCCAAAAAGATAGAGTAATGTCGTACAATCTAGTTGATCATGACGTATACCTCAACTCCAAAAAGATGATTCAATTTTAAGTGTATGCTTGTTAACTATATTATTTATTATTGTTATTTTATAGCATGCATATTTTCATTGAATGCATTAATTTAACCAACTGTATTTAGGGTCCTAAAGGAGTGGAAGTTGAAAACAAAAACTCAAGTCATCTTCAATCTGCCTAACGAATTTATAAAAATTCTATGACCAAAAATAACCATTCTACTATATGTATATATATATGTATATAATTGTAATATGCATTAAAAATACTTAAGCTAATATATATATCTATGTATATATATATATATATCTTTATATCCTTTTTAGACTATACCTCAACAAGAGTTAAACAAAAAAATTCGGCTACTTTGTGATAAGGAATGAGAGAGATATGATGAATGGGAGGACATAATGCATGAGAAACCAATAATTTTATACTGATGAGCATATGAGTGACGTGATCGAGGAATGGGGAGAATATGTTCAACAATACATAAACTTATAAATCATACATTTAATTGAATTCTTATATTTTGTTAGACTTATATTCTTGTTAAATTTTGTTATTTTTAATTTTATAAAATATTGTTATGTCATCAGTGAATTATGAAGCCAATGATAACAAATTGAATATGAAAAGCGCAAAAGAAATAAATCTGGTCATATCTTGGCCCGTGCAAGACACTAAATGAGGTTTTGTAGAGGAAACTGTTGTCTAATATTAAATAATGACATCGTATCTAGAAAATGTTGTCTAATATAATATCATTTGCCCCCTGAGATGGCTCACAAGCGCGTTAGACGACGGTTAAATATTGTTGTCTACCACATACTACAATGGTTGATAAGACAATGATTTGGATAATCGTCGTCTTATCTTTAGATGATGGTTTAACCTTTTGTCTATACTAGTGTAAACACTACATAACCTACAATCGCTACCCAAATGCAACCTCCACTACTGCAGTTAACAACCATAACATAACTTAGACAGAGACATAGGTTTCAAGGGCAAGATTCCAACGACCAATCCCTAAGGAACCAAGACTTTTAGAGGGTTTTCTTTGAGTGACATCTAACACTTTGTCATTTTGAGATTTCAAAAATTATTATGTAGAATATTCGATGTTGGTTGAATTTTTGAAAAATAAAGTGTCAAACAAGAGAGAAAAATGTAGCATTATCATAATTTATTTCTTTTTTTTAATTTCATTGTCTTTTTAAGTGGAAATTATAAAGGCTTGGAGGTGACAATTTGAGTATGACACGTCAATACAATTTGAAATTGACCTAAAATTATGATGTTATTGACACAAAATTAACTCGAATTATCAAATTTTTATTAGGAAAATAGACAAGTATGGAAAAAAAATTAATCATTTTTAACAAATTTCACTTCAAATATAATGAAAAATATAAGATTTGTAGCATAAATTTACTATGTAAATTATAGATAAATTGATTAGCTAAGTAAATTAGCACTTAAATTGTTTATACTAATTGTGACAACATGAATTTATGTCACGCCTCGGGATACGGGAGGTGACGTGACGGATTAATTAAGTTAATTAAATAAGAATTTAGTTAAAAACAGGGTTTTAGAATTAAATTTATAAATAAAAAATGTGATAATTTTTAAAATCGTTTATTTAGAGTGAACAATTATAATATTCAGACAAATAAAGAGAACAAATAAAACAATTTAATATGGGGTGAAGTGAGTATGGGTCCCATTGGCCCACATATTATGCACACACATAGTATTGACAACATTACAATACAACCACAGTCCAAAGAAAAGAGAGTTAAGAATTTACATGCCTTGAATTTCTATAATACAACCTACCAAAATCCTCTATTGGTCGTAGGTCTGGTCAGCGAACTCTTCTCTAATCCTAAGCTGATATCCACCTATGGGGCAAGATTTTAAAACAAGTAAAATGTGAGTGAAAGGCTCAGTAGGACTATATTTTAAAAATAAACAGATAAATAGTTTAATAGAACACTTCTTAATAAATAAAATAAAATTAAATAAGTACTTCCGTTTATCAAAAGTATATTGGAAACAGTTCATCAAGAGTACCTTTTTATTAATTTAAGCAAACCATGATATTCACCACCGAAGTGGCCCAGCTGGGTTTCGGGACCTGCCCCCAAAGTCGTTCACTACACGACCCGATCTCTGATATGGCATCATGCCCGTATACCTTTTTATAATTAAATTTTCTATTTATCAAATATAATCATTAACATTTATTACGAGGTTTATTATAAAAATACCTCAATCTACTGTTTAGGAAAACAGTTACAAAAAATCCTTTTTCAACCAATCATTGAAAAACATTTTATTAAAAATCACTTTGAGGCCAAAACATTTAAAATTGGCTATCAAAGAAGGGGTAGAAGTCCTACCTCAATACTCGTGTCGATGTCCCATACCGTAATCCTGGTCCGCTATACGTTAGCTCCGCGGATTCACGCACAACCTTAAATGAAAACTAGATCTATTAGTATCTAATTCGAGATATCCTAGGTTATTAAATCATCTCATGGTGTCCTAGTGTGCCACTTAGGTTTATAAAATCATTTTATAAAGTTGAAATTTCAATCGGGGTTCAAAATAGTAAAAACGGGTGAAAATCACAAAAATTGCACCATGCTCGGTCGGCCTGCCGGTCGCCCTGGTTCGGGTTTCGACCTGCTGGAAATCCAAGTCCGGTCGGCCGAACATTTCCAGGTTCGGCTTGTCGGTCGGATGAATCTGGCCTGCCAAACGCATGAATCCGGCCTGCCGAACTCAAACTTTAGCCTGCCGATCTAGAAAATTTCAAAAATTTTCACGCACGGGTCTCGGTTTTCCTGAGCCCAAATCTTCAAATCTAACCTGTTTTCTCAATTCTCAAGCATGGATAATGATCATGAACAATAGAAAAACATAGTAACTTACTTTTTGATGGATTAAAACAAGTTTTAAACAAGATTTTTGGAAAAACCCAAAAATTAGAAAAATTGGAGAAAAATGAAAAATCTTGATTCAAATCCATTCTTGATGAAACAAAGTTTGTATTCTAGCTAATCTAAGTTCGTCTAACCTAGATTGAAGGTTTTCTAAGCTTAAAAATGCTTAGATTTCAAAATGCAAGAAAATTTAAAAAATTGAAAAATTTTTGAAAATTTGATACTAACCTTGAATCGAAGCTTGAATCGAGTTTGTGGTTGCTCAATTGCATTCCTGAGCCTTCAATCCACAATCCCGAAGCTTGAAATCGAATTTTGTTTCAAAAATTTTGAGAGAGAATGAGAGAGAAAGAGAGAACCGAGAGAGAGGAAGAGAGAGCGAGAGAGATGAGTGAGAGAAAATGAGGAAGAGAGAGAGTGTGGTGAAATAAATAGAGGGAAAGAGAGAAGTTGTTGCACAGGACTGTATGCAACAGTACACTGTCTTTAAATCAAATTACCTTGTTAAAATCCCAATTAATAAATAAAAACAATTTAATATAATTTAAAATTATTAAAAGAGTAAAATAACATAAAGTTTCTTAATTTTCACAAAATGGTAAATTTGAGTTTAAAACACTTATTATGGCACACTGATCCACCATTTTACATTCTAATATCATTTAATTAACTTCGGGGTGTTGCAATTTAAGTAACGTTCTTACCTAAAAACCAGCATAAAACTTTTAGTCGGCACAAACAAGATTTAAAAAAAAAAACTATTTGGGGGCATTTTCAGAAAGTTGAAGACTCATCTAAGAAAAGTTCATGATTTTTTTCTAGGCAAGAAAAGCTTATGACTTTTCATCTTTATAAGACAACTGTACGGGAAAGAATTAGCCGGCTTTACTCACGTAAGATGCATGCATAAAGATATAGTACACAATAAATTTTTGGTGCAACACTAAAATGCTCATTTTTTTTTTTTTTTTTGAGAGACAGTTAAATTTGGCCGACTCCTGAACTTTTTTTTTTTTCCTTTTCTTTCTTTTTGAGGGACACTTGATTCTTGAAGAAAGTTTTGCCTTGGGACTACGACGACTCTTCAAGGAAACAAATACAAGTGTGTAGATTACAACCGAAGGGAGCGAGTAGGACCGTTTAACGGATACAGAGAGACACTGAGAAACAAGATATTATTAAAATTTTGCAAAGTCATGAGGAAAC
This sequence comes from Artocarpus hirsutus, assembly GCA_946598075.1. Taxonomy (NCBI): domain Eukaryota; kingdom Viridiplantae; phylum Streptophyta; class Magnoliopsida; order Rosales; family Moraceae; genus Artocarpus; species Artocarpus hirsutus. Next base: position 107,068 of record CAMOHE010049093.1, read on the forward strand.
TTGAATGCTTGATTTTGACTTCAACAAATGTCATCTTGTCCAAAAGCGTCATATCTTCAACAGCTCCATGGAAACAGATAATTTCTTACGTATTCACAGTTAACTATATGAATATTCTGATTTTCTGATATCTGAAAAAGTGAGCAAGTTTCTTCTAGTAATTATCTTTTCCGTACAAGGTTCTAAAAAGCTTCCCTAACAATACGCGGAGCATTTCTTCAAAACATTGAAATAATTATAATTAGAAAAAAGAGACTATTTATTCAACTACTAGTGGAACCATGTGTATGTGAATCTTAGACATATTATTATCATAATGTATTTAAACGTTAGTCTAAACTTTTTAGACTTTATTTAAAAGTTTTTTTGTTACTTTTATTGAAAAAGAAATTGAAATTTTATAGTATAAACAACACTTGAATATTTGTCCGTAAAAGTAACAAATGCTATATCACAATCAATAAATATAGGTTAGATTTTAAGATAAAAATTTAACAAGGTTATGATTGATGGAACAATATTTTAAAGTATTTTTAGTAAAAAGAATGAAATTTCAAGGGTAAGAAAAGCAAAATAAAAAAAAGTTGGTAAAAGAGGAAAAAAGGACGACAAAAGAAAAAAAAAAAAGTACTTGACCATTTTTTGAATAGTGCTATAAAAGAAACTCACACTTATTATGTAGTTACAGATTAATATTTGTAAGTACTATAGGTAGATTAGCGCTTGGTCTAGGGATGAATTGAATGAGAGTATACCAATAGTTTCTTCTTATAATGTTTGATATGAATCTGAATATTTTAATGTGTTCATATGTAATGGTGAATTTTTAATAATCCAAACACAATTTATCAAGTATTTATTAAATTCGATTCATGTGTCCACTTGTTTTTGTTTTCTTCCTACGATAATGTCATTACACCTCAATTAAAATTTTATGACAAGAAAAGATATATCATGTTACATCGATTGAAAAGTAATATTTGTAAATATATATTATATTAATTTATATGACATGATATTAAGGTGTTTAGGGGAAAAGTTGAAACTCATAATTCTGACGGTGAACAATGTAAAACTCTTATGTGCTACAATATTAAACAAAAATAAGCTACAGTATAAAGCCCTCACATGCGATAATATTCACTTCGTTTGGAAAGCATGTTTAAAAATAAATACAGTTTGTTATAGTATAAAGCTCTCAAATGCTACAGTATAAAGTTCCCACATGCTACAGTATTTAGCTTAACTTTAAGTTCTAACTTATTTTCTAAACGCACCAATTGAAGTTTAAACTTTACATTCCAACTCTTCTTTTAAATACCTTAAATTTAAGAAGGTGATAAGGAACAAGAAAAAAGAAACATGTAAGATGATTCCGAACTTATCCAAAGTTTTTAAAGTAGTCATTCAATATAATAAGATCTAAAAGACAGAAAATTTAAAATACTTCAAATGATTGATTGTAAAGCAATTTTGTCACACAATATACGCATGGACATCATTCAGTGTTATATTATTACAATCTTTCTTTTTGAATTTGGACACGAGATTTGAACTTAAAGACAATTTTTAATGACTCGTTAAATACAGTTGTTGTATAACTATTACTACCATTGATGTTCAATATTTTCTTAAAATCTTTTATTGAGTAAGACCCTTGTTTTGCTCTTTATATGTGAGTTAACAGAATACGACTTTTACAGAGTCGTTAGTAGAATTTATTATGTGAAAAGATTTAAATCTAATTTACACATAAAAATAACATAAATAAATAATTATTTGTTCAATCCTTTATATATGGTACTCAGTTTAATTTACTAGATTATAATTCCTACGTTTAAGAATGCTTAGAGATCCATCATTGGCTTCTTCTCTTTTATGTGAACTATAATTCCTAATTAATGGTTTTTTTTTTATTTGTCACATTTTATCTGTTTCTCAATTCGCCAGCAACGCACGAATATTCCCTCCCTATTAAACGCCTAAATATTGATTGGCAAACAAAGAAAAAGGCCTAATATTATGGACGGACTTTTCAATGTAGGGAAAGAAAAAACAAATTTTTTGTTTGTACAGTGCTAGTATACCAAATGCCAATGGGTGATTCCACGGCTACCGCTCTCTGCATTTGTCCCGTCCAGTACACTACTGATCAACAATCTTTTGATCAGTCTTTACATTCATAGAAAGGCCATGTAACAAGACTACTAACACTATTCTCTTAGCATCTGCATACGTAAATACTGTGGTCATGGTTGTAGCTGTGGTCGCAAATGTAGTCTAGTTAGTAAATCTAAATCCAATTTGATCATAAGGTGTGGAATTCGAATCCTCTTCTTCCTAAATTTAAATAAAATAAAAAAAGAATGAAAAAAACATAGTGCGAGAGAGATACAATTGCATTTACAAGATTTCAATGGTTAATTTACATAATATAAGAGATTTGATTCCTATTCAATATTGCCTTAATTTATCTATACAAAAAAATATTGTTATAATCGATCTTACTAGAAAATATGGAAAAATTTATTGGAACAGAATTAATAAAATAAAATTGACATGGGATTAATTTTGAAAGGCAAATTCGGAAAGAACTTTGTTAGCCAAACCAAAATAAAAATCTAGGTAATCTCGTTAAAAAGGTGAAAAAGGGATAAAGAGATTGATAGGGGATTAATTTTGAAAGGCAAATTCGGAAAAAACTTTGTTAGCCAAGGTAAAAATCCAAATCATCTTCCTAAAAACGTGAAAAAAAAAGATTAAAAAAATGACACAAGATTAATTTTAAAAGGCAATAATTCAGAAAGAACTTTATTAGCCAAGGTAAGACTCCAAGTGGTCTCCTTAAAAAGGCCAAAAAAAAAAATAGGAAATTGACATGGGATTAATATTGAAAGGCAAATTTGGAAAAAACTTTGTTAGCCAAGGTAAACATCCAGATAATCTTCTTAAAAAGGTGAAAAAAGGATTAAAAAAATGATACAGGATTAATTTTAAAAGGCAATAATTCAGAAAGAACTTGGCTAAATCTGAGTGATCTCTTTAAAAAGACGAAAAAAGGACAAAAAATTGACAAGGGATTAATATTAAAAGGCAATAATTCAGAAAGAATTGTATCGGCCATCTTACCTTGGTGATCCTTACAAAGGTAAAAAAGAAAAAAAAAAAAAAAAGGATAAGAATTTGGATAAAATTTGTAGTTGAGAGAAAAAAGTTGAGTAAATCCTTAAAAAGGTGAAAAGTAATTATAAGAGTGTGGATAAAACTAGTAGTCTAGAAAAAGAAAAAAAAATCCTAAAATTTTGAGTCTAATATACACATAAATATATATGAAGCCACCCATTATTGGCTGCATCACTGCTTATGCACACTGTTTTCATTCTTTTTTTTGCTTTACTTTTTCAATAATTTTTTGTCCCCATTACTCAACTAGCTAGAAAATCTCTCTATAACCCTCTAGAAAAAAATGTCTCTATATAAAACCCTAAGAGTATCTCTCTCGTTCGTGCCACAACATACAAAAAAATTCCTGTTTCCGGTATAGGAAGTACTAAACAAAGCAATATTATTATGAGTTCCAAACTTCCAATGGATTCTTCCAAGGTTTCTCAAGTAATTTTTGACTCATCTTATCTCCAGAAACAAACACATGTCCCCAGAGGCTTCATTTGGCCAGAGGAAGACTTGCCGTCCAGCGGAACAAAAGGGGTTCTAAACGAGCCGCTGGTGGACCTTGAGGGCTTCCTCAACGGCGATGAGGCGGCAACAACCCGGGCCACCAAGCTAATCCGAGAAGCCTGCATGAGCCATGGCTTCTTCCAAGTGATCAACCATGGAATTGATTCGAGTCTCATCAACCTCGCTCATGAACACCTGGAGTCTTTCTTTAAGCTCCCCGCTAGCGAGAAGATTAGGGCTTCCAGGCGTCCCGGCTGCGTGGTCGGCTACTCTGCCGCCCACTGTGATCGCTTCTGTGCGAAAATGCCGTGGAAGGAGACGCTGACGTTCTTCCATGAAAATAGCTCGGTTCCTGTTGTCAAAGACTACTTTACCTCCACTCTAGGGAAGGATTTTGAGCAGAAGGGGTAAGATCATACTATGTTATACTATAGTATAGCATAATCATAAGATTACTATATATGGTAATAATATTGTTCAATTAAAAACTACTTTTTTCTAGTAGTATTCTGACTAATAGATTAGGACACAAAATTTAATAAGAAATTATTTATTAAAAAAACATTGTGACAAAAAATTTCAAACGTTCAAACATTTGAAATATCTATGCATCTCTTTTTTTTTTTTTTTTTTTTTGCTATATTAAAAAGCCAAAAAAAAAACTTGTCTGAATTGTTAGAAAATAGAATAACAATTTCAATTAGTATTGTAGGATAAAACTGAAAAATTCTCAACAAATATAAGATAGCAAGTCATGGACTGAACTTTGGTTTGTTCACCTATCTCCTTTTTTTACTAAAGAAAAAAAAAAAAGGAATTTAAGCTTTGGGTAGTAAATCTCTATCAAAAAAAAAAAAAATCTATGATAGCCACTCATATAATCTTCCTGTTCCCATACATCCTGTACGTTTATAATTTTATTTGGCTGAAAATTTGAATTTAAAGTCTAACATGCAAAAAAATTTTATATATAGCTCATTTTTTTCTTTAGAGTAAAGTAGGTGAGACTTTTATATTATTTACAAATGTTGAAAACATGAGTTTCAACTAAAAATATCAAACACCATTATAATTAATTGTTTGACTTGCATATTTTGACAACTAACAATAATGTATGTATATATGTGTCAGACCATCTTGAAATCAACTGCATGTGGGTATGAAACTTTTTTTTTTTTTTTCAATAAGGGAAGAAAATATAATTGATTTTTATTTGTACATATAGGATGGTGTACCAAAGGTACTCTGAAGCAATGATGTGGCTTTGTCTGAAGCTAACGGAACTACTGGCGATAAGCTTGGGAGTTGATCGAATGCATTACAAGAAATTCTTTGAAGATGCTCACTCAATCGTCAGGATCAACTACTACCCGTCTTGCTCGCAGCCCGACCTCACCCTCGGCGTCGGGGCCCACTGCGATCCGACCTCCATAACAATACTTCACCAGGACCAAGTAGGAGGTCTTGAAGTCTTCCAGAACAACAAGTGGAACTCCGTTCAGCCTGTTCAAGATGCATTTGTCATCAACATGGGAGATACCTTTGTGGTACGTAACATTTAACTATTACCTTCCAAAATGCTATACTATACTATTATTAGTTTTGCATCTTGATGTGAGTTGCTTCTTCTCGTTATTTATTTTTATTCAATAAAAAAGGCAGTATTTAAAGCGGTAATTTCAAAAACATATAAGAGAGAGGCTTTTCAAGATTACTACATCCTTTGGGTCACAATAACATAAAACTGTTAAAAACCGTAATAATTAATAACTAACACGTTTCTAGTTCAACTGTAACTTAATGGTATTGATTGTGACTAATCCTTTTAAGTACATTATTTGTTCTTCAGTGCCTTTAGATATTATTTAAGAGAGCATATTTGTAGCGCCAAATGTCATTAAGCGAAAGACTCTCCTACCACTAATTAATCTGTTTGCATAATGCACTATAATATGTTATATATAATATATATATATATCTAGAGAGAGAGAGAGAGAGAGAGCACTATAAACACAAACACGCACATTCATCTTCAAGACACTTTTATCTACATGTAGTGCTATACCTGCGTATATATACGAATGGTATGATCGCTCAATGTACAACATATATGATTATAAATGCATAGATATATATATATATATACACACGATATATGGACAGTGAAGTTGCAGTTTTGCATTTGGCGTGTTTAACATGTGTAGGCGCTATCGAACGGGATATTCAAGAGTTGTCTGCATAGGGTAGTGGTGAACAGAGAGGAGAACAGGAAATCGATGGTGTTTTTTCTGTGCCCGAAAGAAGACAAAGTGGTGAGGCCTCCACACGAACTTGTGTTGGACGAAGAAACAAGAAAGTACCCTGACTTCACATGGTCCGAATTGCTTCAATTCACCAGCAAGTATTACAGAGCTGACCCTACTACCCTCCAAAACTTCATTGCCTGGAAGCAATCTTCCGAACATGCCTTGCCCATTAAAGCTGCTTAGCTATATATATGCATGCATATGCATATATATATATATATATATTATGACATTTATGTACCTCTTGTCGTTTGTGCAGTGTTGCATCACTTTCATAGTATGCAGACGCGTTTAATAAACTCTTGTGATGAATTCGAATCTCCGCACTTAAATTTAAACAAGTAGGAAGATGTTGCAAAAGTTATATATATATATATATGTATGTATGTATGTATATATGAGTTAAAAAAATTATAGATTATGCATGAGTGTATTAAGCATATTAATGAAAAATTAAAAAATTAAAAATAAAAAAAATAAAAAAAAGTTTTGCAACTAAAAAAACGTTTTGTCGAAGGAAAAAACATTTCAGACAACTAAAAAAAACACGAAACTTATTCTTACTCTCTCTCTCTCTCTCTCTCTCTCTCTCTATATATATATATTTATGTACGTTAAAATATATGTAATTGCAGTTACGTACCCTCATTTGTGATATATATATACATATACATGTTAAAATATATGTAATTGCAGTTACGTACTTTCACTCGTGAATCATGATGTGTACGAGCTCTTGGTCTTAGGTTCAAGTTAAGCTCTTCTCAGTTCTCTGTATGTCGTAGGTGAGATAAATGTAATTCATATACGTGGCGATATACCATGCGTTGATGGATTTTGTGACATGACTGATTGCGAAATTTACCGATGTACTATGTTGCTTTATCTTTCCAGCAATGAAATTAAAAGAACTACTGATTTCTATGTTTTTTAATGAAAATATTGATAAGAGTGCGTGAGAAATATGATTTGAACTAATAGTTTGAATCAATTTTATTTAAAATATTGTCATAAGAATTTTATATTATATTTTATTTTTTTTGACATTATAGCATGTGAGATCTTTATACTATAACAACTAAAAGTTCAAATTGAAACTGATATTGTCAAACACACTAGATTTTTTGTTAAAAGTCTTTTGTTTGAACCGTACTGCTAATACTAAAAAAACAGATATTTATTTTTTAATATTTTTTATTTTAAGTTAATTCAAAAATTATAACTTCAGTTTTTTATCTCATCAAATGTATACGTTCACATTATATTTAATGCACAAATCTATATGAGAGTTTAAATCAATTTTGAATCAATTTCTCAACAAAATTATACTAATAGTTTGAATCAATTTTGTTTAGAATATTGTCGCATATGAGAGTTTTATATTATACCTTACTTTTTCTTAACACTGTAGTATGTGAGATTTTTATACTGGAGCAAGTAAAAGTTTGGATTGAAACTGATATTGTCAAACACACTAGATTTTTTTTATTAAAAGTTTTTAGTTTGAACCACACTGCTAATACTAAAAAAAAAATATTTATTTTTTAATATTTTTTGTTTTAAGTTAATTCAAAAATTATACCTTTAGTTTTTTATTCGTTAAATGCATATGTTCATAATATATTTAATGCACAAATCTATACTTTAACTTAGTTAAAAGTTTATTTTTTTTTAATGACTAAATTAAAAGAGAAAAAATTAGAAGTTTCAAAAAAAATAAGAAAAAACAAATACAAAAACACACAAAACACATTTTTTAGGGTATTTATACATTTTAAAAGTTAAAAATCTTGGTATAAAGTTTTTTTAAAGTCTTAAAGTTCTTTTATTTTTATTTTAAGGGTATTTTGGGTAATTTTTATGTCAAAATTGAAGATTGATCGTGAAAAATATAAATTTGTTATTAAATCTAATCTGAATATATAAATTAAATGAGATTAAAAATTAAAAGTATATTGTTTGAATAAATATAAAATACAAGGTAAGAAAAAGTAAATAACCAAAAAAAATGAAAGAGATATGCTAATCGGCATCATGGAGTTTGAGCACATCCAAATAAAAACAGCAACTACAAAAGCGATATATCTCATTACGAAAATCTTCCTCTAATATTATTAAAGTAAGAAAGAAAAATAAATAAAATTAAGAAACAATATATCATCCCGAAGGCAGAAAAGGAAAAGCCAAACAATAAATGAAAGCTACCATAAGTTGACAACTCACTTGAAAAATCTACTCCTCGATAAAGAAGGGCCTTTTGTTAGAACCCCTGATTGAACACGTAAATGTTATAAATGACTTATAGATATACACAATGCATAATTGGGATGGCATATATTATAAACTAAAGATTATTATACACACATAGAATAAGCATTCCACTCTTATAGCCCGTATGTGGTATGTAGGTTCAAAACAATATAAACCAATTTAAACTATATAGGCAGTTTAAATTAATGTTTAGTGCAATAATAACTGAAACTAGTTTAAACCATAGAGTTGGTTTTAAACTGGCCAAAATACCTAAAATTTAAAGTTTGCCTCTCCCTCCTCAAATTCACACGGTTTAAACCATTTTTTACAGTAAAAACATTTTCAATTCTCGTTTTCCTTTCACAAATTATAGTTTTCTAAACAACAATTCTCATTTTAAACTCAATGCGATATTTTATTCTCGTTTTAAACTTTTATATTCTAAACACCAATTTAAAACTATCTTCTAAACTATACAGTTTAAAACCCACCGTTCAAACTACAAATGTCTAAATCATAGCATTCTAAACCCTCATATCAAAAATTCCTTAGACGTTTACATTAGAATGAAAAGTGTATCAAAAACAATATCAATCCAAACAAGACAATTGAGGCTTATCATGTAATGGCTATGTATTCCATTCTTGCGCATTCTCCCTTTCATTTGTCACAAAAATGGAATAAGAGTCGAAAAATTGAACGTCCCATTTTTACATTATCGAAAGCAATATAATCATAAAAGAAAATAAATAATATGAACAAGCAAGATTTGTAAGGATTTTCTATTGTAACAGCTACATTCGTTTTCAACAGAATTAATTTACTATAATCAGTAAGAAGTTCATAAGAAAAAAAAAACATAAATCTCTCAACCCTTTATGTTTTTGCTAGCCTTATTTTTAATTAAACTCTAATTAAAAATTAAGAAAATCAAAATTATAAAATTGTAAAAAACTCTCGAACTACTCTTAGTTCCAACCCTATTTCGGCTAATGTAAAGATAGGCTCATTTATTATCTCAATATCAGGACTCATGACAATAATTAGGCTCCGTAACTCCACAATAAACTGAATAAACTCTTGTGATGTTTCATTAGAATGGCGAGTATTATTTGAAAATAAAAAGGAGGAAATCCAAATCCGCATACTAGGCTTAAGTAATGACTATTGATCTATTCTTATCCATTCTCCCAATAATTTAGTTGCTAATATGACACCACCAATGTTGAAGTAGACGCCAAATGATGTATGTTTGTTTGTTCTGCATGTAAATAGTCGTTTTCTGAGGATACCTAGCTGTATTTTTCAAAGTGTGGTTTCACGTTTAGTATTTTCGTGTAAATTCAATGCGGATTAATCACCAGCCCAACAAAGACAATTCTTGATATTGTAGAAAGATAATAATTAAAAAACCTGACAGAAGGACATTGGCCCTTTTTTTTTTTTATTTTGGCAATAGAAGGACATTGTCCTTATTTCGTTTTCTTTGACACGTACGGACAATCACATTTCAGGAGGGTGTGCGCCACATAGCCATTCGAGGTGGGGCCCAAATTAAGGACAAGAAGCGACGACTGAAATTTTTTCCTTTCACGAGGCAAATATAGTCCACATAACTAGCTAGACACTTTACATGAAGACAATAATATGTTCATATGCACAGACACACACATACATATATAGCTACGTATACAGATGCAAGCCTGTCACACTTTGCATGGCAAAAAAAGACAAAAGACGAGATACAAATTTATTATATTTTGCATATACGCCCAATATATCATTGATGGTGTTTTGGAATCACTCTAACGTAAGATTTATGGATTTGTGTGCGGCAATATATTCCGAATATGGCTTCTTTTTTTCTTTTGGCTATTTTCCCTCTTTATTTATTATTTAATTAAATTATTTTGTTGTTGTTTTGTGGAAGAAAAATACTAAAAGGATGGCCAAGATGTTAAAAACATTTGATGCAGTACACAACGCATGTTTTTGTATTGTTATTGATCCTGTATGTCGTCATTAAATGTATGTATGATTTTATTAGCAATAATGTCTCAATAGCAATGAAGTAGAAAATATTGAAAATCCATCATGTGATGGGCTGCAAACAGTCTTGGCATCATAATCCAAGAGTGCAATGCGGGTGAACCCACTTGATCCTTAGGTAGGTAGACAAATCACTTTATGCGTTATACTACTTTTCATGCAGTTTTTGAAACAACAAAATAACTTATGAACGTGGAACGATTTTTCTGTTCATTACAAAGCGGCCATCTCCAGCAATGTCGAGCAAAATCAGTGCTTTTCCTGTCGACCCTTTGCTACAACAATATATATATTGTCTAGGAGCTAGTACTTATTATTGTCACAGAGAGAGAGATTTGCAATATTTGTGTCACTCGTTGTCCACTATTAGATACTTATTTTGTTATGTGGTCGAAGTGTTGTTGGAATTATATAGCTAGACAAAAATAAAATGGAGTAGTACTGACTCCCTCAGGTAACAAAGTGGCCCGAAATAAATTTGAGCGAATTAGAGGTCGGTAATATAGAAATTTAAATAAGAAAATAAAATATAGAAGAGAAGAAGAAGATTTAACGTGGTTCGGCAATATGCTAATGTTCACGAAGACCATATAAAAATAATAAAGAGAAAAAAATATGGTATAGAAAGTCTATTGAATAAACTGAGTATTTGCAGTGTTAACGAGCAATCGCCATCTAACTCAAATATTAAAACCTAATCTAATTCAGATATTAAGAAATAGGAAACTTTATAGTGAGAAACTAACTAGATGATATAAAGAAAATATAAACTAAAGCCTAATATTTACAAATTAAATTATTTAGTATTATCATATTAATATATCTTCATTATGCTTTTGCAAGATGGAATTCTGTGAGGTGAGTCCTTAGGGGTAGATTAAGTGATGAGGGGACTAGAGAAGAAGTGAGTGAAGCCAGAATAGTGGCAAGACGAGGAGGATAAAACCAATCAATAAGTAGTTTGAGGTGTCCAGCAATGACAAAGTGTGTGTAACACCCGTCAATTTTCATGTAACGGATTTTGTTATTTTAGTAACGACATTAAGTAATCATTTTATATATGTGTTATGATATATGGTGCTAACCATTTTATTCAAGTGTTATGACAGGTGACGGTCACGTGGAATTGATGTGCTCAAGTATTCATGTTATTAATGTTATATGTTTAATCATAATTTTATGATAATTTAATGTTTTGGATGAATTTTGGTATGTTAAGGCAGATCAGCAGGCCGAACTATTTAATTCGGTAGGCCGGACTATTTAGTTTGGCAAGCCAAAATGACCCCCTCGGAACGGCAGGCCGATGACAGCTGATGAGCAGTCAGTAAAAATTTCACAAAATTTGTGACAGGGTTGATTATGTGATTGGATGATTTATTTTGATTAATTGACATATTGTTGGAATGATTTCTTTAATTTTGGTAAAGAAGCAATTGAATTTTAATTGATTTGAATTAATTGATAAGGTTTCCTATTTTAAAAAGGCAAGACATGGTAAGTGAGACAAAATTTTGTTGACTTTACCTTATTGCTCCCCATCTCCCACGTGTATTGAGCCCGATCTTAGTCAAAAAATTATGATATTGAGGGGGGAGACTATTCTTTCTTTACCTCGTTCTTATTTTTTTCATGTAAAACAATTCTCTCTCTCTCCCTCACGTATTTTCTCTCATTCTCTCTCTCTTCATCACGTGTTCCTCTTCTACTCTCCCTCTTGAAATTTCCTATTATTATTGAGTAAAATATTGAATTTTTGGGCGAATCAAAAGAAGATTGAAGAATATCGTTATGAGGTAAGGTTCATTTTCTCGGTATTTCTGAAATTTTAAGCACCTTTTAATCTGACTGCCATATCTTTCTCTACAAATTTCATTTTGCTCTGAATTTTTAATATGTTATTCATGTATGTGTTATGTGTTAACCCTCAAAATTTCATCTCAATTGGATTTTTCTATGAAAAGTTATGAATTTTCTTCTCTCTGTCACTCACTGTTGATTTCTGCTAACAGTAATATTGAATTGTCTCTATGTTCCAACCCTTATACCTTTGCCTACAAATTTCTGTTTGCTCTGAAATTTTAATATGATTTTCATGAATATGCTATGCGATGTTGCTCCAAATTTCGTGTCATTTGGTGTTATGTAGGCTAAGATATTAAATAATCATGCTCTACACCTCATAATAAATTGTTGCTGATTGTTTATGTTGTATAAAAATGTCGTTTTTGTTCATAGGTCGAATCATCGTAAGAGTGGATGAGGCTTTTCGACTGAGAGCATACATTACTCTATTAGAATTTTCATGATTGTATAGGATTTTACAATCATAATCTTTAACTAACTTAAGCCATCTATGTTGTTAGAAGTGATGGTTCGAAAGGCAAATGTTTTGTACATTGTCAATTTGATGCAAAAAAGACTAACCTTAAAAATTTTGAAAAAAAAAAAAAAAGGTGAACTTCCCCTTGCACTTACTAATTATATATAGATATGAAGGTTATTTTTGATTGTTTCTATGTATATATAAATTGATATATGTTTTTGAAAGAAAAAAAAAAGGTTAATTTTATTTCCCTTAAACTATGCAATTTATTCCATCTTGATTCCTTATTATAAATCACATTCCTAAACTATTTAGCTTATTCCATTTTAGTCTTTTGTTACTAAATCATTAAATAATGTAATTGAGTTGATAATTTCACTTCTGGCGTCAAAACAACTTGTCCCATTTTTGTCCATAAACTTTAAATTATAACAGAGTACACCTCTGAACTATGAATATGAGACTTGTTATATTTTAACCCTTGAATTACTAAATCTATTAAATATTAATGAGTTGGGATAAATAACTATTTTGACCTTTTTGATTTATATATTTTTTCAAATATATTTTAAAGGCAAAATCCTTAAATTTTGTTTATCCATAAGTTTTATTATTTCTTCTTTTTCTTTTTTATAATATTTTTTATAGAAGTTTTACTGTTTTTTTACTCAATTTATCAAATTTTCTCCATCATATGACTTATATTGGGTTTGTATTATTGTGAATTAAAATGAAAAAAAAAATAGTATGAAATAAGGAAAAAAGGGACATATGGATATGTCTACAAAGTAACAAAAACGACACAAAAAGTTTATAATATAACTTGTCATTTCAATATTTGGAAATTGAAATTTACGCAGATAACATAATAATGAATATTTTGCTTAATTAGACTCAACAATCATTGGAAAAACTTTAAAATTTTATCAATTATCAACAAAATCATACATGTGTCCATAGAACCCCCTATTTGTAGGTCTGAGATGCATGAAATTCGATTACAAAAGGTTTAATATTGACCATTGATTTATAATTGAGGGTTATTTATCTTTTTATGCCCTTTGTAATAGGTTTATTTAAAAGTTATACTTTCGATTTTTTATCTCATCAAAATGATGCCTTCAAATTAAACTTAATACACAAATCTATACTTTAAAAAGGCCAATAATTGATTTTGATATGTAAAATGACCAAATTATTTTTAAGTGCGAAAAACAAACTAAAACTTTCAAAAGAAAAAAAGAAACAAAAAAAAACATTAAAAAAACATTTTGAGGGTAATCTAGACAACTTTTAGATTTAAACCCTTAGTTTATTTTTTTAAAGTTTTTAAAGTTTTCTTATTTTTTATATAAGGCTATTTTGGGCTTTTTTTAATATCCAAGTTCAAGGTTGATGGGGAAAAAAACATAAAATTGTAAAATAATCAATTTAGTTCATAATACATTCCTTAATCTATTAATATTTAACGGATTGAATAACAAAATGGACAAAATATAACAAGTTTCATAGTTCAAGGGTATAATTTATAACAATTTAAAGTCCAATGGTCAAAATGGAACAAATTGAATTGCATGGGCCAAAAGTAAAACTATTGGCTCAATTGCATCAATATTTAATAGATTTAATAACAGAATACTGAAATATGATAAATTGAATAGTTCATGGTGTAATTTGTTGACCAAAAGTGAAATCAACCCAATTAAAAAATATATATGAAACATAAAAGTGTGAAAAATTATACATAAACATGGTTGAAGGAAATCCTCATTCATACTCTTGAATTAAATCATCCAAAATATAAACTTCAACAACATACTTGAATTGTCTGTACTTCCAGTAAACGAAATACCGAACTATAGTTTTATAATACTCTACGCAATCGTGATGGCAGAACAATTCTTTCTATTTGCCTTTTTTTGAAATAAAAGAAAGAGAGAGAGGATAAGAACAAAAACATGGAAAAGAAAATAGAAACAAGGGGAAAAAAATAGAAGCACGAAAGTAAACGGGATATATGGGCAAGTTACGCTTTTAATGCATGTTTTTGATAAATAATCCAAGTTTTTTAATTTAAGAAAATAATGTTTTTATTGAAAAAAATTAAAGTAGTAATTTGATTGCAGAATGGGTTAATCAGTAATTAAACATTGATCATCGATGATTTATGTTATCAACTCATTGATTCACAAAGTGGGAAAGGTGACCTATGCATCCTTTGGCATTTTAATAAACAACTTATGTGCATAACTTAAATCTACAATACTTTCTATAGACATATTCCATCAGTGAATACCCAACACAAACTGACTCAAAATGGTAACTTTTAAATAAAAAATCCAGAAAGTTGTTTTTCTTGATAAATGAATCTTATATACACACTCCATATGTGATCAATACCATAAAGACTTTTGTAAAATCCCACTTTGAGCTTTGACATACAAGTTTAAGACATTAGTTTAGGCGGGTAGCGTTCTTTACCATCCTAATTTCCTAAAAAAATAAAAGAAACAAAAAAGAAGAAGAAAATATCGACCATCTTCGAAGCTTAAACAGAGAACAAGAGATTAAAGAAAGAGAGACAACCTCAGTCAATAAAAAAAAGTTAACTAGGAAAGCTAAAAATTACCCAAAGTGAATTAAGAAGGTCACGATTCGCAAAAAAACGAAGATCGCCTATAGACGTTGGATCAATGGTCAAAAATTAATAAAAAAAATGTTAAAATTTCTTTAAATATTGATTAATTGGACCCATGGTTACCTTGAACCTTATTTATTTTAATAAATTGAGTAAACGGATTGGACATGAATAAACTTATGTTGGTAAGAGTAATAGCATGATGATGAAGAAATAATGAAACTCAATTGTTGTCAACTCAAAAATAAAATAAGGCTAGAAAAGCAAAACTAGACCAAAGATTTATAGTGGTTCGGTCTTTAAATTGAGCTAAATTCGCTGTTGAGATGTTGAGGAGACTCCTTAACTATATGAGAAATCAATTACAAAGTACAATGTTTTGGAAAAATAATAGTAAAAGTTCAAAATGTATTTTTAAGGCACTCGTGTATGAAGAACATGTGGAGTGCATAGCCCTATTCTTTGGGGAGTCTTAGCCCTATTTAGAAAAATGGCTGGGCTTCTGATCCGTCTAATGCACTCCCCATGTTGCAGACGGGTCTGGGTCCGGGTCCGGGTCCAGGTCCAGGTTGGTAATGGGCACAATGGGACACATGTCGCACTCGTATTGTTCACACATCGAGACTTTTGAGTATGTTTCAAAAAACATACAACGACGACTCCATTTGTTCTTGACATTATTAGGCTTAATTCTTCAGCTTCATCGACTCCAAACACCCACGAATCAAGTACTTTCCTTCGTTTTATTCGCTCGTTGTCATCCAAATCTCATTTTGTACTTTAGGCCCAGTTGGTGGGCTACTAATTTGGGCTTGCTTTAGACCCCGACATTTGCAGGTGATAAAAGTCCAAAGAAGTTTACTAAGCAAAGTCTGCTATGAGTATGAAAGTTGTGAGAGAGGTCAT
This sequence comes from Artocarpus hirsutus, assembly GCA_946598075.1. Taxonomy (NCBI): domain Eukaryota; kingdom Viridiplantae; phylum Streptophyta; class Magnoliopsida; order Rosales; family Moraceae; genus Artocarpus; species Artocarpus hirsutus. The sequence continues at coordinate 123,224 of CAMOHE010049093.1, forward strand.
GAAAAAGGGTAGCGTTTCTAAATTCTTAGCTTCACAAATTGAAGAAATAAAAAAGAAAAAAATAGGTAAAGTACAAAATGCATCATTTCAAATGACCAAAAAACAACGATTTTTATTCATTTATCTAATCTATACACTATATATATATATAAAAGAAGCAACTCTGTTTCCCTGTAATGTTGCCACATGTCACTATCCCCTCTTCTCTTTCTTTCTTCTTTTTTTTTTTTTCCCAAGCTTTCTTTCAAATATCCTTTATCTTTATCTTTTCTTTATTACATATATAAAACCACATGCCTTTTTTTTAATTTACTTTTCTTTCTTCCAACCTCTCTTTCTTTTTCTTTTTTTATTTATTGTCTTAATTTTTGTCCTATATCTCACTCTTTTTTATTTTTCTATTTTCTTATCTTTATAACCTTGTATGTATGTATTTATTATAAATTTATAAATTATCATGTAAAAAGAATTCACATGTGAAATGCGCACATGTATAGTGTGTGTTTCTAATTATTACCAGTATTATTTTTAAGTAAAAATTACACAATATGACCATTTTTTAAGAAGTAAATTGAAATCTGTTTTCAAATCACAAATATCATTTATATATCTCTTTTTTGAATTTATATATTAAGAATTCAAAAATAATCTCTAAGTAGACTTTATTTTATCTCTTTATTTTTCTCGTAGTTAAGTCGTTGAAAAAAATTGAAATTAGAAAAAAGTACTGTTAAAGGATTAAAGATGTAAGCTGAAATGGGTTGCCCATTGTGTAAATTGACACTGGGCCTAAATAATTGGCCCATTACAACCCAACCCAACTCACTACCAAACCCTAAAAAAGTTCTCACCTTAAACATATCTTAGCCTTAAACCCTCTCTTCACTTACGTCCACGTCTTTGTCTCCATTTCCTTCGTTCACCCGCCTAAATCTCTCTTTCTCTCTCTCTCACAAACAGACACTTATCTACCCATCGAAACCCTAGATTTGCTTGTCCCCTGCCACCTAGGGTTTAGCTATGGCTGAGGAGGAAGTTGCAGCGACCGAGGCGAACCCCGTGCCCTTGGATCACAAGCGGAAGCTCGAGGACTTGGAACCCGAAGCCCCAGACCAGGCCGAGCACACCTCCGAAGAGACGGAAAAATCGAATGGCGAGCGCGATGCGGCGGCGGAGGTGGAGGAGGCCTCGGATAAAGCCGACGCGAAGCGGCCACGGCTTGATGAGAAGTCTGATGGTTCAGGTATTGCGATGTTCTTGTAAGGGCTCGTTCTTTTGTTTTCACGTTAGGGTTTTTTTTTTTTTTTTTGATGAATTTGTTTCCGAACGAGGATAATTCGATTCGAACAAGAAATGTGGTATTTTGGAAGCGTTTTTAATCTCAATATTTGTTGAGCTGCATTCTTGCTTGTAAATTGTAATGTTGGGGTTGTTCATAAAATTTGTTTCTGATTTGCGAATAATCTCTTTTTGAACTAGAAAGTAATGAAATTTTTTTAACTCTTTTTGCTAAAGTTTTCCTTTTTGGGTAAATATATCCTCCAGTGTTCGAAAAGAAAGACTTTTTTTCTCTTTCCCGACGTGACCTCCTTTTTGTCGAGGAATAAAATTTCTCATGCTTTGTGACGCAAATAAATTCAGTATACTTTTAGTAGGTTGTATACGAGATTCCTCTTTTTTGTTAATGAAACTGTGCCCGTGAAATTCAACTGCTCGGTTTGATTGGTTAAAAAATTGTTTTCCAATACGTCAAATTTGCTCCGTTGCAGCTAGTGAAAATGGGCACCAAGAAGAGAAAATAGATGACCCCGTAAAGGACAAAGTTGATCAGCCAGTTTTGGAGAGCACTGGCTCGGAGGAAGCTCAACCTCAGTCCGGTGGGACTGCAGAAAAAGTAACTGATGAGCAGCCCTGGGAGGATGTTGAACAACTGTCTGTGCAGAAATCGGACGATACTCAGGATTCATCTAAAGAGGATACTCAGCCGGATTCCTCAGAGGGTCATCACAAGGACGATGATCCTTCTGCACAGAAAGATCAACCTACATCTGATAATGCGACAATTACTCGCAGAGTTGATGTTCCAAATAACAAGGTTTGCTTTATGGCTCTTCAATGTCACCTTAGATTGTCTGTCATCTACTGTTATGTATACCCAAGTTTTGCTTTGATGCTTTCCCTGCAGCTTCAAAAAGTGTTATATTTTTTACTGATGCATTGCAAGTTGTTGTTGCAGGTTGGGGTTCTCATTGGGAAGGCTGGGGACACTATAAGGTACCTTCAGTACAATTCGGGAGCAAAAATTCAAATTACAAGAGATGCCGAGGCTGACCCAGATGCTGCCACAAGGCCTGTCGAGATAAGTGGAACTCTGGACAACATAAATAAGGCTGAGAAGCTTATCAATGCTGTCATTGCTGAGGTTATTTATGCTTCCTTTTATTTCGTCCTTCTTCCTTTTGGTGCCAAACTTCTTTCGCAAACTTATCTCGGTCCCCTTCCCTTACACTCTATATGTGCTACCTTGCAATTCCGTACTTTAGGATAAAAGACTTTTGTTTGGTATATGCTTAGTCTTTGTATTCTTCTGCAGGCTGATGCAGGTGGTTCTCCCTCCCTTGTGGCCAGAGGCCTTGCTACTTCACAGGCTGCGGCAGCTATGGAACAAATTGAGATACAAGTCCCAAATGAGAAGGTAACAGTAACATATCTGCATTCTGCACCATTCTTTTTTCAACATGGGCTTACTTAAAAGTTACTGGGCCAGGTTGGTTTAATCATAGGCAGAGGTGGGGAAACTATTAAAGGTCTGCAGGCCAGATCAGGGGCACGCATCCAGGTAGTTGATATTGTATGCCTTGCCTTGTATTTGGAGCAATCATCTGTGTCCTTTTTCTATCAAGTTTTTAAAGATGTCACCTTTCTCCCTTTTCAGCTGATACCTCAACATCTTCCAGAAGGGGATGAATCTAAGGAAAGGACTGTTCGAGTGACTGGTGATAAAAGGCAAATTGAAATTGCTAGAGAAATGATAACGGAAGTTATGAGTCAGGTTAGTTATTGACCTTATTGCCTTTTCTCTTTAAAATGTTAGTTGGCATAGCGTCTGAGTTGTGGTTGGTTTATTCTAGTTATTATACTGCTTGCTTGAATATTTATACGTTACTGTATTTGTATGGCTCCTCTATAGAATGCTTTGCCAGCATGATATCCAATGTGCTTTTTAATTATGAAAACATATGCTAGGTTTGGGTTCTTCATGATTTTCAAGGTGTACTTGGGGGATATTTAGTAAAGTCTCTTGGCGATTGCAGCATTTCTCTTATCGTTATGCAATTTCATAATGCATTTTTATGTACCTAAAGTATCATTCTTTCCATCATAAAATATAACTTGTCTATCTAGTACTTATTTTCTTGGGCCATCCAGCTTGTCACTTCACATCTTCTTTCTGTATATATATTATTTGGGATCCTCATGTTGATGTCATTATAACTTGGAGTTCTTGTGCTCGTTATTTTTTTTACCTGTATGATTTTTGAATACAATTGAGAAGTATGTTGATGTCAGGTTTCTTATTTATGCTTGACAAAAGTTGCTCTGTGTAGATATTTTGGTCAAAGATTTGGTAGTATGTAGCAGGGTATCATATATTTTTGTGGAATTCAAATTTTTGTACAGGTCACTCCAATCTAATTTGTTACTGTGTTCATCTGTCACCATGTTTAAATATAACGTTGATTGAGTATCAGTGTCTTTAGTTTTGTTATATCCAATATAACCTTTTTTCAATAAATTATGGAATGGATCTGGTAGAGCATAACGTCGGTGTCACTTACATTTGGGAAGCAACATATGTGGTCTTTACATGATTGCCTTTCGAAATAATTTGTCTGTCACTCTAGCATCTGAGGAAGATTTGTTTCCTTGTATACTGTGGGAGTTTAGAGTTTCTGACAATAGTGAGAGTATGCAATATTGATGAAAAATCCATGCCAAGGTCTCTTGATTGCTCTTAGGAAGATCATATATTCAATCCAAGATGTCGGTTGCCATGATTTTTTTATGTTGAAGGTGCCAATTTCGAACTGGTTGGCTTTAAAACTGCAGATTGGGCTATTGCCTTTTCCATGGGGTCAGCATTGCTTTCTTGGTGTAGCAATAGACAACCTCTATTTCCTCTCGTCCACTGAAGAAAGGTATCAGGCATTTAATCTCGCGATTGCAGGATGTTCATAGTTGGTAAGGCTGCTTTGAGACCTGAAAGTAAAAATTGTAATTCAGTAAGACTGTTGCATTAACCTTAGTTTTAAGCACTGCCAAGACCTGTGCGTGAGATGTGTCTGAAATCCCTAGTGAAGAAAGAATAGAGAAAATTTGCATGGGTCAATGCTTGGGAATTGTATTGAAGTTGTGCGGTGGCGTCTAAGATAAGTTGATATGTATGTACAGTTTTTGAATGAAAGGACAAACTATTATATAGTCGTACGTCTGACCTGATGTTGCTTTATTGGGAAACCTTGGAGTCTTAACTTTTTTAAACTTAAATGCTTTCTTTCTTAGAAAGTCACGTATCTTTTGTCATGGCATTTGTTTCTTCAGTCTTTGGATTGTTTCCATGTGACATAAATTGTTTGCTGGATAATTTTGGTTCACTTCTGTTATTACATGTCTGCATTTCTTTGGTTTTTGGCCGTTTGGTTTTGCAGAAGTGGTCTTATATGCTGAATGATATAGGAACGTAAATAAAATAAGGAACAGAGGCCACATTTAAATATTGGTGATGGAATTTATATTTGATTACTTTTAAAAGGTTCTTATATTGGATATTAGGACCATTCGAATGAGTATCACATGCTGTAGTAAATAAGTTTTAGATATTTATTAATGAATTTTTTAACAGTCATCTATTTCTGCTCCTCTATTTTCCAATTCAAAATCCTGGCCCTTTTTTTTTTTTTTTTTTTTTTTTACTTTGTGGAACATTAACTTGATGATAAAACTGAAGTCGTGGTATTGCCTCAAAGCCCTCAACCTCTCTCCAGATGAAGGTAAAGCATTCTAAAATCATTAAGCCGCTTGATTATCTGTGTGATACTTTTCACCATTCAATTTGTTCTATAGAGGCCCTGATTTCAATGGGTGAGCGTAATCAAGATACAGACTGATTTTGAATGGTAGGGTCTCTAAAGTTCATTCTATTTTGAGTGTCAAGGTTGGTATTAGGACATGGAGCTCTATAAAGGCGGAAGCAAATGTTGAGAAATTATGCTTTTATTTGCCATTATGTTGTTTGAAAGGAGATATCTCGACAGCCTCACAAGTTTCTTACAGTTTTAATTGTAGAAAGTTCTGAATTTTTACCAGCCTATCATTCTTTATGATAACTGTTTTGTGGAGTTGTATGCATCTTTGTCCATGAATATAACTTTGCTGTTTGTACGTTTGGATATTACTTTGTTTCTCTGTTAGAACTTGAAATAATAGTTTGACATGGTTTCTTTCTGAAATTATCATATAGTCCTTGTGCTCATTTAATTCAGTAAAAGTTGACGTCATGGAAACCCTTTAATTATTTAAACTCAGGATGTGGTTACCAAGTTTAAGCAGTGACTCGTATTCCTATTTTCATTCCTGTGATTTTATTTGTTTTCTTGTATAATGTTGAAAGAACTTGTTTGCATTTTATAACTATCTTGTTTTGTGATTTGATTGTGAATAGACTGTGAGGCCGTCATCCTTCTCCAGTGGTTTTAACCAGCACAGCTACCGGCCCCGCGGCCCTTCTGGACCGCCTCAATGGGGTCCTCGAGGGGGTCACATGGCACACCAGAACTCTTATGATTATCACCAGCGAGGGCCTTACCCGTCTCACAATCCACAGTATGCACCTTCGTATGGAAATTATCCCCAACAAATGGGTCCAAGAAGTGGCTATAGCTCTGGTTGGGAGCATAGACCGCCCCCCAGCATGCATGGGATGCCTCAGCACGGTGGTGGTTATGATTATTATGGAGGACAAAAAGGCCATTTAACAGATACACACGGCTCTGCCCAACATTCTGCTCCGGTTCCTCCACATGCTTCTGGCCCTTCTCCCAACCCTACAATGGGCCCTCCACAATCCCAAGCAAGTTACAATTATGGACAGCATCAGGGTCCAGAGTATGGGCATCCAGCGCCTTATTCGCAAACGGCTCATTCTCAACAAGGCTACAGTCATGGATATGATGATCATGCTCCAACACAGCATCACTTTGGGAGTTCTCAGCCATATCCACACCCAGGTGTGCCAATAGGTTATGGGCAACAGCAGCAGTATGGTAAGCCACCATATGGCATGCCATCTCAGGGGCCACCACCTCAATCTTATGGCCCTCCCAGGCCTAGTCAACAACCTGGTGATGTGCCTTATCAAGGTTCTGCGCCTGGCCAATCATATGGTCAGAGTGTGCCATCCCAGCAGCAGCCATATCCATATGCGTCTGGTGGACCGACCCAGCAGGCATATCCTCCGTACGGGTCTGCTGCTCAAGCTGCTGAGGGGTATAACCAGCCACCACTGGCAACCGGCTCAGCCTATCCTCAGCAAGGAGGCCAGCCGTCTGTTGCAAGTTATGGCCAGTCTGGTTCGCAGCAGGCTGCGGGCTACCCACAAGGGGGTCCCACTGCAGCGTACGGGCAATACCCATCGTCACAGCAAGGTTATGCTGAGCAGTCTGCTCCAAACACTGCAAGTTATGGGTATCAAGCACCCCAAGATCCTTCATATGCGCCGGCACCTGCATCAGGTTATGGTGCAACACCAACCACGCTGGTGGGTTATGCTGCTCAACCTACACAGGCTCAGCAAAGTTATGATCAGTCGGCGCAACAGACTGCTGCTTATGGTGTTCAACCAAGTACTTCAGTTGCTTATGGAAAAACTCAATCACCTCAACCTCAGCCTGTTTATGCTCAATACGACTCAGCAGCGCAGATGTATGCTGCGCCTCATTAAATATGGTACACTAATTAAATTTTGTTGGGCGTGGTTTAAGGAAATCTTACATCAATTATTAGCTTGGTTAGTAGGTCTTCTGACGGTTAAGAAACTGATTTCTGTAGTGTAATGTTTTCAACTGAATTAATGAATTCCAAAAATTAGCTTTTTGCTGATATTAAAAGGTCTTTAACTTAAGATCGAAGGGCTGTGCGGTCTTCGCCTTGTGGCTTAAGGTGAGTTTGGTGTTTGCATGTTCTGTTAAACAAAAAGTTCAAAATTTCTTTGATACTTTGCACGTAACCGAAAGTTGAGAAACATAGGACAGTTTCTTGAGGGCTATACCTACAATTGCGACTGTAGTAATGAAGTTTATTAGGTGAAAAGGAAAGCTTTGCGATTTGGATTGGTGCGCTCTCACAGTTGGTCGGTTTTTTTATACTCGATGGCTTAGGTTATAGAGAAATTTAGGGGCGACATTAATGGATTTTGCCACAACAAAGTCCGGCCTCAGATTAAATTTTTAAATGTTACAGCCATTTTGCAAAGCTAATGGTTCAATCGAAACCATTGAAACATGAAAATTAGGTAGAGAAAGACAAACTTAGGTGAGTTTAGAAATATCATTCTAACTTATTAGTTTTAATTGCTACATGCTACGTTGCTTTTATTCTAACTTATTAGCTTTAACTATGTTACCAAATACAAAGATGCCATTATCTAAGCATGTCTCCCAATACAAATAATCACACCATAATGAAGATGAGATGTAATGCTGGTCTTAACCAAATTACTAAACAAATCATATAAACAATACAAGATAGTAATATGTCTTAAGAGGGTATTTGACAAGCATGGTTATAATTAATTTTTTTAGTTTTAAATAATGTAACATGTAACCTGTGAGAGTTTTACATTATAGTAATTTTTTACTTTGTACTATAACATGTGAGAGCCTTATATTATTTGATAACTGAAAAGTTTGATTCTAAAAAGCTAATTTAACAAAATATATGTCAATCAATAAGCAAGAAATATTTAGTGTTGTAATGCGGTTAAGTATTTTAAGCACCAATAGGAATTAATAGAGAAGAAAAGTATTTTTCTTAATTTTTATGCAAGTAAAATAAAAAAAAAGAAATTTAAAAAACTAAAAATATTATCTAATTCAATTGAATATCCAACTTGCATAGAATAGGCTATTTTAGATGCAGCCTAGGATTGAATTGGACTGAATGTCTCTAGTAAATAAATGTATGAGCATTTTTATTTAACCTTATAGAGTTAAAACCGCTATTACTGATAAAACAATGAATTCTCGGTCCAAAAAGCATTCTATATACTATTCTGTGACGGACAATATTTTGAATAGGATGAAAAGAATTTTTCTAAATGTAGAATGTGGTTCTTGGCAGAGTAAAATCTACTGGTCCTGTGTTATAATATCATACTTACTGCCTATGCAATGGCCTGTCGTTATCAGTCGAGGCCTTAATAATAGAGCCCTGTACCGAAAGCTACAGTTTGAGTCGTCCATATGTGATATATCTGATATTGACGAAGGTGGATTTTGCCAGTAATTACTAATTTTTAAATAAAAAATGGAGGAAAAAGGGGAGTAAATCTACAATGTGCTTCGTGAAGACAGGAACGAGTATAGGTCCCTCTAGGAAACTTATGATTGATACTTAACACTTATCTATATTTGAAAAAAAGAAAAAAAAAATATAAAAACAGCACGAAATATGATGTGTAAATTTATATCCCACGATGATGAAATTAAATGAATGAGACCACATGATGATGGAGTCTTTGATTGATTTTAGGCATGCCTTTTCAGTGCTACAACACAGGGAAACCATTTAAATGTCTTTACCAGCTCTTCTTTACATTCTTTACTATCCTTATAGAACACAAAACATACCCCGTCTAAGACCTTTTTTTTGTTTTTTTTAAACTGTTTTAGTCACATACACAGCCATATTGTTTGGGTTGCTATTTTTTTCCAGAAAGGAAACAGAAAACAAAGAGAATTGCACTAACACAAAAACTATAGCATGTGAAACTTCACAATATTATCGGTTCGAACAGCTTGCTAAACAGTGTCGTTTTTGAGATAACACCAACCGGTCTTGAGAGATTGTTTCTAATTTTGTTTGCTTAAGAAGCTTTTAAAAAGATGACTGAAATTTTTCTGATGGTAGGAGGAATAGAAATTTTGGGTGTTTAAGAAGTATGGTTAAAACTGAAACTTTTAGACTAAAATTTATACATGAGAGTATTGTATTGTAATTTATTTTTCTGATTATTGTAGCTTTACATTATAGCAACCAAAATTTTGATTAAGAATTTTGACTAAACTGATTTTGTGAAAAGCATAATGTGACTAAAAAACGAAAGGAGAGAAAAAATTGTTCTTACAAGGTGTTTAGCATAGTGGTTAGAACTATTAGTTAGAACTGTTTTAACTGTAGCATGTGAGAGCTTTACATTGTAGCAATTTTTTTTACTGCAACATATAAGAACCTTATTTATTCATAATTAAGATAATAGTTAAAGTCACTTCTATCAAGTAAGCTATCAACATCTTTTGCACCAAAAAACCAAAACCCACGCAAAAACTTGGAGCATTTAATAGTGGTATAAATGCATCATCATTTGAAATTATGACATTAGATGAAAAAAGAGGAAAAAAAGAAAAGAAATTTGGTGCGTTAGGACGTGGATGTTAAATAAATGTTTTTATCCCTTTGAGGTCGGTGGGCAGTTAGGGCTGGTAAAATCGTGTTACGTGCTGTATTCGTATCAGCACGATTACGCTGAACACGACAAGATTAATAAACACGCCTAATATGTAAATACGAACACGAAACGCCTATAACACGAGTCATACGACACGACATGATTAACACAATTAATAAACGTATCGTGACAAGTTGACACGATTATGACACGTTTAATAACACAATTAAAAACAAAACTTACTATTTATTTTCTAGCTATATAAATTTTATAATTTTTTACTATATATTTTTTTTAAAATTAAAAGGCTTTAAATATTAAAAATATAATAATAGTTAATTATTAAATGTTTTAAACTCAATTTTTAATCCAAATTGAAGAACCACCAAAAAGCTTTAAAAGTAACACATAGCGTCAAAGGAACCGAGTCCTTATATAGGGTGGAGTTGAGAGAAAATTCATGTTCGCTATTGATGTAGGATTTTGGGAGGTGAAGTAAAACCATGATGGTAAGAGTAATTACACACCTCTTAGGTGCAAGGAACCTTGCACCTGCAAAATTTAAATTATTTTTTAATTTTTTGCTTAAACGTGTTATAAACGTGCATGTCGTGTTTAGATGTTTACTGCACGTTTAATTAAACGTGCACATGTTAAAGTGTGTTAAATATGCTATCACGAATCCATAAGTTTATTTTCGTATTATTCGTGTCAACCTATTTATGGCCCAATTAATATACATTCGATCCAATATCGTGTCATTTTTGCATCATATCATCGTGTAATGTCTGAAATTGTCAGCTTTATAGAAAATGTCCAAAAAAAAGGTGCAAGCTTTCAGTAATCTGCTGGCATTGCGCATATCTTGTAAGATACGAAAACAGGAACCCCTCTAGCAAATACCATACTTGTGAGAGGCTTTTCTTTCTCTTTTATTCCATTTATTATCTTACCCTATGTCGTCACTTTCCATCAGGATTAACCTCACTACCCAAATCAGAAAATTAAACAGTAGAAATGGGAGATAAAAACAAACCAAGGAATACAAACAAGTTACCATCTAAAGGGGCTTTACCTATTTCATTGATTTGCCTTTTTTTTCTTTTTTTCTTTTTTTTGCTTTTTCCTATTTTGGTGTTTGAAAATGCAAGGTTGGCCGCACACTCAAATGATGACCTGATACCGACTATAAAAGTTTATTTTCTTTTTTTTTTTTATGAAAAAGTGTTTTTTCAACTTTAAAATTAATTACATTATTATTAGGAAGGCATAGAATTCAATTTTATGGTATCATGAATGGTTTCTTTAAAAAATTTATATAATAAAAGAATAAAAAATCTTCGTAAACTTACCCTATGTTTGACATAGGATAATTTACACCACTAACTTAATTATAAACAATACAAAGCTCTTACATGTTACAGTAAAAAATAATAATAATAATAAAATAAAAATAAAAAAATGACTATAAAAATTACTATAGTATAAAGCTCTTTTATGTTACAATAAAAACAGTTTTAACCAATGATTCCTACCACCATATCAAACACCTAATTAAAGATTTCTTTACTAGTATAAAAAGATTAACCATCAAAAAGATGGTAAACAATCTAATTGACATTCTTCATTTAATTTCATGATTTGTCCCCTCTAAAAAAAATAAAATAAAATTCTTATGATTTTAGTTTAATCTGCGGTGGACAAAAGCTATACATGATTTGATTGGACAATCAACAATTGTATTAGATAGGACAACTTACAAGAATGTCTTTTAAAAGAATTTTAGAGGACATATTTTCAAATTATCCTCTCTTTTTCATGCGGTCTCTTTAATTAAAAAAAGATGATTATTAAAAAATCAAATTACTGTCTCTCAAAATGAAACTTGTTAGGTTTCGTCCCAACACCCGTCAAGTTTTGTTGTAAAGGTGAAGCATAATATCATATTGTAATCTGTCAGATTTTAACTTAAAACCTAATATATTCCAGCAACAAAGAAACGCCTATCAACTTCGATCACCAGTACGAGCACTTAGTTATAATCTGTTAAATTCTAACTTGAAACCTATTAAATTTTAAATTTTTTTTTTTTAGCCTATCAGATTCTATAAAAGAATCCATCAAAAGCCCCAAAGCTTATACCCTAAACTAGCCGGAACCCGTCAAAGTCCCATCTCGGAAGACACCATAACTCTAAAAAAACCATTATCGGAAAAAAAAAAAAAAAGGATCTACAAACTTTGCACAAATCATATCCAAAAATTCACACAAATCATCTAAAAATAAATAAATAAAAATAACTCTATAAAATTTCCACAAATCATCTTACAAACGAAAATAAAAGCAAACACGAAAACACTTTTTTTTTTTGTTCAAACGAATTTGAATCCTTGTGGCTGACTTGAGGAAATTAAGGACAGCACCGAGAACTGAGTTGGAATGTTCAGATCAAACTATAGAAACTCAAGAATCTAAACGAACAATCTCAAATCATTTTTATCTCTTCCAACAAATTTACAAAGCACAAAAAATTGGAGTAAAAATACTGAAAAAAAAAAAAACCTGCATTTAATCATGAAAAGAGCTTGGTCCGGTCATCTGCTCCAACTCCATCATATGGCTCTCCACCATGCTCTCTTCTAGCCATACGGGCACGAAGAACACCCTGTACATCGCCGACAACCGTGCTAACAGCGCCACCGCACGATGAACTCGAATATGAACTCAGATCCTTCGAAATCTGTCTTTGTCGTGATCAAAAATCTAATATTCAGGAAACTAATCAGTAATCATATTCAAGAAGAAAGAAATAACAAATTAACTCTCAAAAAAAGAATTTGTCAATCCTTAGAAAACCAAAAAGTGAACAATCACGCCCAAACAAGGACATGTCGCAAAACCCTAGAAACAGCCGTAGTTACGGCCCAAGCAAATGGCCGACACGAGGTAGAAAAAGTGGAGAACAGAGAAGTAGAAGAAAGTGGCGACAAAGAAGAGACCTTGAGAAGTGGAGATCTTAGATTGACAGAGGAAAGATCTCACGATCTCGAACTTCGATAATGGATCGAAGACAGAGGAGGCAGAGCAGATCTACGGAGAAAAAAACGTGAGCAGCGGTCGGCCAAATCCAGCGATCTCCAAACTCTAGCGATAATGGTGGCGTAAGCTGCGGCAGGACGACGCGAGAGGAGAGAGAAGAGGGCGGACGGAAAAAGTGAGGAGGAGGGCGAGGAGGGAAGGGATGGGGAAAGGGCGAAGGCAGTCGGTGGCAGCGAAGAGGAATGAGAGACGAATGAGGATTTTTAAAAATGAGGAGAGAGAGATGAGAGAGAACGATAGAGGAGAGATAACGCAGTGATAGATCTGATAGAAAAATGTTAGATTTTGTTTGCTTGTTCGTTTAGACGAGGGTAAAATAGTCAAATCCTAAATCTAATTAAAAAGAAAATAATAAGAAGAAGGATAGTTTTGAAAAATAAAAAAGAACAAGACATTTTTAATGAGCATTTTACGTAATTTTTTCTATTAAATATTAATGGAGTTTTAGAACTTATGGTAGAATTCTGCTGTATATTTTTAACCACCTAAAAAGTATTTGATATTATTAGTACCCAGCCGCCTAATTATTTTTACTACAACATTTTCATTTTGTATGGATACCTTTAGTCTGGGACTTGCATTTCATGTTTTGATATGCCTATATCCTAAAGGTACTCGCAAAAATTATCGAATAGAAAAAAGAAAATAAAAAATAGAATATGCCCTCTTTACAAGCGTATCCCATTCATACTAAATACATCTTCTTTTTTTGGTTAATATGCCAAATGCATCAAGAGATGCTAAAAATGTTTTTTTAATAAAAAAAAGGGAGAAAAGGAAAATTGAAGAACTTCATGCGGTGAGGGTCTCATATAATCTTCTTTTTTTCCCAAAAAAAAACACACGCACACACACGCACAACAACAACAACAGTAAAGGATTGAAAGGTATAATCATGCCAAATATATTGAGGTACTAGGAGGGGGGTGGGGGGGGAATTAAAGAAAGAATATACACTTCATAGAGTGAGAGTCTCATATATTCATATAAATCCTCTTTTTTCCAAAACAAAAAATATATATAAAAAAACACTAAAATGTGTGAATATTAATGCAAATTACAAAATCATATCAGTTGATCATACGATATGATCAGCATCAAGGATTGAAAAGTATGTCCCCACACTTGCACTTCCAGTTCATGGGCTTGTAGTTGGGGAAGTCATCACCTCTTGAATTCATTAATCTAAGCTGATGAGAGAAGAAATATCTACTTGTGCTTGTTGATATTGTTCTTGTGTAGTGGTTTTGGAGAAATTGAGGAACCACTGGGACCTGCACTGCCTCACAGTGACCACACCCAGTGCACCTCCTCTCACATCTTGGTGGTCTTGACCCTATTTGAAATGCTCTCACCACTGCTCTCGCCATTTTCTCCTCTTCCACAACCCCTTTTTTCTGTAAGTCACAAATACACATACATGTGTAAAAAAAAAAATTAATTAATGTTTGACATTTTCACTTTATTATATATGGGAAAGTCATGTATATGACACATAAAAATAAAATATGCTTCTGTTATAGTAATTTAGGTAGAAGTAAATATTTCTAAAACGTAAGATTTTTTGCATTATTTTATTGTTTTTACTACAACATGACGTTTGAGAAATATTACTATTAGTATATTTGAAAATATTTGTTTGTGTCAATGTAACTAAATACCTGGGCTGCCTCAACGAGCTTGGAAATTGCTCTCCCTGTGAAACAATGAGAGAACAATTAAGGAAAAAAAAGGGATATATTTTGATAATCATTTAACTATTTATAGATAATGAAAGCGGCTGGGTTCTAATTGGCTTAATTACCTTCAACCATGGATATTCTGTTGTGGTGGGTCAAGCTTGAAACCATGAGAAAGAGGAAAGAAATTAGTACATGTCTATTTCTACTTTGCCAACAAACACTACTACAATTATGGGTTTTGCTCATTTTCTCTCACAGTTCTTGCCAGCGCTGCAATATGGCGTCAAAACTCAAATCAAAACAAAAACAGAAAAAGACCTTGAGCTCGGAAGGAAAGTGGATAAAAACTAAAATAAAAGTTGTGCGAGAGAGAGAGAGATGCTGAAAAGTGTTCAAAGAGATGTTCAGGGGTTAAGTGGGTGTTTAAAGGGATTGTGGGAATCATTTTTACTGTAGCATATAAGAGTATTACACTATAGTAATTTTTTTTATTGTTACTGTAATATGTAAAAAATTTTACTGTCTATAAATGAGTTTGTGGTAAAAATCGTCACTGCTAAACAGCCAAAATGCCAGCTCCATAATGCAAGAAATCTGATGACTGATGATCTCCCCTTTTCACCACCTCTTACGTAAAAATTGCCATGAATTCACGCATATGAACAAGTAATAATGGCACGTGGAATGCAAAACAAGCGTCACCCTATTAGATTTAGGCCCAAAAAAGGGGAGATTTTGTTGCGTAGAGCTTTAAATTATATTATTGCTCGGTTTTTATTTTCCAATTAATTGATTCTATATCACTTTGTTTTCAAAATTTTTTATGTTGGTTATGATTTTGATTAAATTTAATATTTAAAAATGTATCATGTGAGGTCTTATTACAAAAATATTTTACAAAAAAAATATTTTTTTATAAGTTTTTGCACTAATTGTGTATGTTTTAAACCATTAAATTTAATTAAAAACTTTATTTTTTAAAAAAATTAAAGTATATAAAACAAATACTACCCATATTTCTCCATTTAAAAAAAAAAAACAGTACCAGAACGTCAAGGGTCTTCAGCCTCGTTGATTGAGCCCCTGCCCGTCAGAAGGAAAACGAGACGTACCATGCACAATGGGTAAGTACAGCTGTATTATGTACCAATAGAGACTGCACGAAAAATAGCAAGAAGAGTAAAAAAACAAAACCACTTTTTTTTACCGTATATGATGTAACTGATCACACGCAGATTCAATACAATATCACATGTGGCAGTGTGGGAATATTACACCACACACACACACACACACACATCCATCAAGTTTATATATGTATAACTAGGGTTTCCCACTAATTCCTTCGTATTATCTCCTTTTCACGCAAGTCCTTTTTAAAAGAAATATGTGGAAACTTGGCCCCGTTTGACAAAATAATTTCTACTATAATCTTAGTTATAAACAGTAAAAAATTCTCATATGTTACAGTAACAAAAAACAAATCTGTTACAATAAAAAGTTCTCATATGCTACAGTAAAAGTGGTTCCCACCACTCTCCCAAACACCTTATTAAGCAAATTCCACTTTGACACTCTAAGTATCTATTCTCTAATCTAATCTCCTTTTCATTGTTTTCTCTATTATTGCACGGAGAATGATTTATGTGCACGTTTTCAAAGGAAGTTTTTTTCCCCCCCTAAATTCATCCATAAAACCAAGCTTGGATGTGAAGAGGGTCACAAGTTTCATCCATTTTTGTTTGCACTGTAATTATATGAAATTAGTTTATTTGTATGTACTTCAGATTTATGACTAGTTACCTAAGATTGCAAGGGAAGTCGTACAAGAATACATATTTGTAGAATTTCAGCATATGTTTTAACTAACTACAATATAAAGCTCCGAGCAGCTAAAAAAGCAAAAAGTTGTTATAGTGTAAAGCTCTTACATGCTACTATTTTTAAACTAAAAACTTTAATTCCAACTAACTTGTCAAACGGCCAATTAAATTTGAGGCAAAAATTGTTTATAACTGAACAAGTTACATGACAAAAGAAATATTTTTTTGTTTGAAACGAAATGTCAGAAACCAAATAGTGTTTTTCTTTTCAACTATTGTTTCCACCTGGTCAGTGCATTGCATACAAATTATTATTTGTTTACACACATACTAGAGTGGACGATCGTCTTCCTTAAACTTTTTTTTTTTTAATATTGTATATAAATTTTTTTAAAAAATTATATTTTGTCCCCTTTAAAACTATGTTCCGCACCCCCTCCCCTGAAGTTCTATATCTTCTTCTTCGTTTAATTTTTCTTGACATTGTGACTAATTTTTCTGGTTTCACTTTTGCTTTAGAGTTTGCAGTAGAACCTTGGCATGGGAGGAAGGGAGTACGCAAAAAGATTACAATAAACTTGAGACTATAAGAAAGCCCAAAGACAAAAGGGCAGGCGAGGCCCGACCACCCTGGTCGGGTGATTTAGAAGAACATGCATTTCAAAATGCACCACTTTTTGTTGACAAATTTGAGCTTAATTTTCACATCAAAATAACACACATAAATAGCTATACTTTAAAAGCCATAAAAAACCTAATTTACAGCAATTGGTGACCCCAACTGCACCCTTCAATCTCAACCCTTTCCCAACCCCGACCTATGACCCCAACTTTACCTCCAGTCTTAGCCCCAACGTGGCCTCTACTTCTAAAGGAGTTTTTTTATTTTTTTTATTTTTTGGTATCAAAAAAACAAACAAAAACAAAAGCAGTGATATCAAACTTGTTTTTGAACGAGAAACTATTTTCTTTTATGGATGGACTAATTTTGGTGCCGTTCTTTGCAAGTTTTGTACATAGCTCACCATCCATCTATTCAACAGACACTTTGACACGATGTTTTTTTTTTTTTTTTTGGTGGAAATAAATATGGTACGGCTTTCAACACGGACTTATCTGAAAAAACTGCTAGGACCTTTCATAAATTTAACTAAAAGAAAAGGAAAGAACTCTCACTAAGTTCTGCATGAGGAGACATTTTGGATTTATTCGCAAGTTTAAATTGGTTTATCTAAATAATTACATTGTAACAGTACCCTGTCTTCTAACTTTGGGAAAACAAAATATTTTCTCTCCCCTTATGATCGTGCAATATACATAGGACAACATACAAAGTTTATACTTGATTTCATAGTCACCCAAGGCATGTCTGACCCTTCTACAAATGGGAAATTGTTTGGTACTCCAACTCCGAGACAGAATTCTGAGTACTTGTGGCAAACGAGTCCTCACGTATAGGCATACCATGGATTTGATGTCGATCGCAAGAACATGCTTCACGAGCATCAGCATCTCAATTCCATGGAGTGTTGATCTTCCAACTTGCCCCAGATGTCAAAATGCTGCCTTAATCTTGTGTTTCAGAAGCTGAATGTGGTTTTAGGGGCAATCTGACTGAATTAAATAGATGAAAAGATAACCAGAGCGGTTTACAAAAGAAAGTTGTCGACCATGTGACAGATAACATCAGCCCCATCGGAATTGATCCAAGAACCAGTAACCTGAAATGCAATAAAGAGAGAATATAAGAGAGTCTCCCCGTGGTTGCAAGATTCACGCAATTTGCAACACAAGACGGTATGGCCATGCAAGCACCAAGAGACTTGGTTCATTTTTGTGATGGTAAAAAACACATTTTACAGAAGATATCGTGAGTGCCAAGAGATGACATTGACTCACCTGAATGGTAGTGTGCGCAAGATACCTTTGCCTACTCCCACTGAAGCTCACATCAATTCTTTCCCAGCTCAGTTTCGTCAAACTCTTTAACATTTCCTCTGAATATTTGTAGGAAGAGACTTGTAAACAACAATGTGAAGGAGGTTCAATTGTCTAACGTTTTTCTAGTGGGGTTCAAACTTACCTCCCTCAACTTCAAATTACCATTTCTATAACTAAATTTAACCTAAAAGTATTGATTTTTTTTTCCCCAAATTCACGTTGTTTCACAAATTAGCCACTTTATAAAACAAAGGCCAAGTTAGTTCCCAATACAAGCAAAGAAAAACAAAAGCCCTCGGTTTTATGTAAATGTGGTACTAGTCAGTTGAGAGAAGGGAATAGCAACCTTCCATGTCAGTATTCTTGTTTCCTTTGACTTTGGCTTCAGCAACTTCTTGAGGACTAGCTATTCTTGCGGTCTCCACATTAACAATATGTGGATATTTCTCGTCATCCGACTTCTTTTTAAGCTGATATATAAAATTTTGTCAGTATATTCAACATGTGAAGATAGCTTCTGTATGTAAATACAAGACTACCTTTGGGAGTTCGTCCCGACGGCGTAGAGATGATGTACTCCATCCCACAAGGTCTATGCAATTAGTCAAGTTATCAATATAAGATTGAATAGACTAACAAAATTCATAATAATGGGGGGCCTATATAGCATCTAATTATCCTCACCAAAACATTTAAAGATGGGATCTGACTCCATGTGTTTCCTCAAATGGAAAGAAATTCATAGTGAAGGTAAACCTAAAAACTACAAAACCATCATATAAAGGATACAATCATATCGCACATTTGCATATGCAACACGGCGCCTGAAAGACCCCAATGCGGAGCTGCACATGCAGGAAGATTTGTAATAATAAGTTCAGGAATCTTGTGTGCTCACTGTTGCAGCTCATACGATGCAAATATAAACAAAATCGGTAATAAGACTCACATGAATTTCAGATTTTCACAGTCACTGGCCATGCGAAGAAGAAGGGGAGGCTTTCCATTATCACTGTCGGTTAAAAATAAATGTCTTCCAGTTCTACGAAATAACCATGATGTACGAGATGCTACTTTTTCCAGAGTGTAAAGGCCACAAAAACCAGGGACCTGAAATATACAAATCCTTGTAGAGATGAAAACATAGAAGACAGAGCAAGCAGTATCGATAATAGACAACTGTGTCGCCGATAGCCAAGTTCATGGACACCCATCACCATGAATAAAATTTACATACTAGCATGTCCTATACTTAGCAAAGAACTCAAAGGTCATAGCCTCCATGAAATGCTCAACAAAAGGTATAATCATGACATCAGAAGACCCCTCCTAAGAAATTAGAAAACAGTATGCTCTACTATGACACCATCAAAGCTTCAGAGAGATATGTTCAATTGCTTCATTCAACAATCAACATAGAACAGAGATGGATACTTATAATGCTAGATTCTAGCAAAGTGTATACCAACTGATATCTGAAAGACAATTCTCTTATTAAAAAAGTAAAAATAAAATCAGACAATGAGCTCATAAGGCATAAATCTCTCACCTGTTTATGGCCCCGCGAACCAAGATGTGGGGTCGCAAAGGTAATGAAATTAATAGGTTCCAGCATGGCAATCTTGCCTTTGATTTTCTCTTCCAAGCATGGATCTTCAGGACTGTCAGTCCTGCCATCTCCATTTTCCTGAGATGGTTTTGGTTTTGTCGTGATATCTTGTTCATAAAGTCTAGCAATAGCATACCGTGCTATCAGGCCACCTAATGAATGACCAACAAATGAAATCTTCTGGACACCAGGGTGACGTTTTATAACAGATATAACCTGATATTACCTAGTTCTGTGTTAGTTCCTCTCTTGATGAATAAACTTTAAGGAAGTGGTGTAAATCAGTTATGAACATCGTGGAGGATGCATACGGATACGAACTTCCCACAATGAGAATTAAAATTAAAAAAAAAAAAATGCTCGTCTTAGTGTCTCAGCCACTTATAACTTCCCATGTAAAATCATGTTGTCCTTAATAATTTGTATGGGGTCCTAAGTTAACATCTGACCATGTGATAAATCAAAAAACAAGTAATAATCGCAGTTGGTTATACTCTGTAGCACTTAGCGTCCGGAAAGAAACGGGGAAAAAAGTTACGGCGTTTCCTCAAGGGAAGTGAAATTTTTTGCAACAGAATAACAAAACCATGAACGCACCTCTTCTGCTAATCTCTCTCCCATTACATCAACACCATCAAATGTCAACATTGAAGAATTACACTCGCTGCCTGCATTGCATATTGATCATGCGTGATTCATTTCATTCCCAGAATCAACAACATACGAAAAACATCAAAGGTTACAGTTTGAGCCCAAAAAATAACCCACCTACTCTCTAGTACATCTAAACGCAACAAATAAGCTAACTAGTACACACAACAAAACAAATGGGAAACCACAAACCATCCTATCTGCGTGATACACCATACCACCTGCTAAACAACAAGCACATACATATCCTTTTTTCTTTGAGCGGAAAAAAAAGGTTAAAAGGTTAGAAGAAAACTCACAGTGAACAACAACATCATCTGGATACTTCTTCAGAAACTGCTTTGCAGCAAACTTCCAATTTTGAGCACTGCAAAAAAAAATTAAAACCAAAAAAAAAAAAGTGACTCTCAAGTTTACATAAGAATTCATCTTTCCGATCCTCGACACAAACAGATCAACCACGGATCAAAACAACCAGTTTGCTTCAGCAACACTAAGATAAAAACAGAGAAGACATGGTTTTTAGAGAGAGAAAGAAAGAGGACAGAGAGAGGGACCAGCCTGCCAACAAGGCCGTTGACCATGACGACGAGGTGATTAGGTGACGTTTCACGAAACCCGTCGTCAACCTCCATATCAAAACTCCCTTTCCCGTCCGGTTCCGATTCGATGCCACCGAAACATGCGAATCTAGGCATGTGAAAGGAAACTTGTTTACTCTTACTCTTCTTCTTCTTCTTAATCATCCTGTTGTTGATCTTCTTACTGTTCTCAGTGTCACTGCGGTTGGTAGTCTCATCGGAATCCGCCATCTCCGAGGTCCTTCCACCGCCGTCCAACTCCGGCGACGCCAAAGTTATTTATTATTATTATTATTATTATTATTATTATTATTATTATTATTATTATTATGATATTGTTTGGAAGGAGTGTGCGTATGATCTTTGGAGTTTTGAGGAGTGAGGGAGAATTTGATTGGAAGGAAGGAGGAGATTAATAGGAAATATAAGGAAGGTGAGTGGTGGGAGAAGTTTATTCTTAAAATCTGGAGGTAAAATAATTATAACAATGCTTGAGAAATAAAAAAATGAGTAAGAATAAAAACATAAGGAAGAAAGAGTGGAGGATTGGGTAAGTTTGAGGGTCCGCGTTTGGGTGGACCGGAGGTCGGGGTCGTCGGCAGTGCCCCCACGCTTCCAGAAGAAGCCGCAACCATACGCCGCCGACGCTGACGCTGACACTCCGAATGGGGCCATCTTTTTTTTTTCCTTCTTCTTCTTCTTTTTGAACGAGGAAAGAAAAACAAAAAATATAAAATGTGAGAGAGAGAGATAGAACGACATTTTTGAGGTCTTTTTTTTTTTTTTTAATTCCTTTTTGGCTTTATAGGACACCTTCGTTTGTTTGGTCATTTACACGACATAAACATCGAAGTAAAAGGTAACCAACCAGACAAAAAAAAAAAAATTTAATGAAGGTCGCTCGGGAGTCGGGACAAAAATCAACTCAGGTAAGCAAAATAATCTACCGACTATTAAAATGAAAGATGCCTGTTATTTATAAAATTATAAATTATAATTTAATATATAATATATTTTTTAAACTAAATTTTAATATTTTATTAATAACAAAGTTATAACGGGGTTTAATAGAATTGTATTTAAAATTTGACTTTTAAGATACACAATCTAACAATGAAGAAGGAAAATGATGAAAAACATTAAAAAGATGTTTAGGAGGTGAGTTGGAATTAAAAGTATTATAGCATATGAAAGTTTTACGCTGTAATATTCTTTTGTTTTATATTGTAGTATATAAAAGTTCTATATTATTTAACTTAAAACTGATAAGTTGAAACTCAACTAACTAAAACTAGCTAAACACGGTAATTGTAGAAGTTAGTCAAGATATACATGTGTGTATTTGAAAGAATTCTTCACAGGGAGGAGGTGTCACGGGGCGATGCTTGTAAACGCACCATTCGGGCCAAAATCCACCAAATTTGGTGGATTTGAGCCTCGAGGGTGATACCTATGGTTTATAATAACAACATTTTACTCCAAAAATATTGATATGGGCAAAATATTAGCAGTCTAAACCTAAATATTTTTTAAAGAAATTATTATTCCCGATAAAAATATATAAAAAAATTACAAAAATTTAAACCAAACATTTATTCTTTTAATATTTAAAGGTTAGATAAGCACAGTATCAAAAAGTCCTATTATGCTCAAACATAATTGAGATTTTTTTTAATCTTTCAAGCAATACTAGAATCAATAGAAAGACAAAAATCACTAATTTTTTTTATAAATTATTGATAAATAAAAATAAAAATACATCTAGAAAACAATATTTTATAATATCTCCCAAAACTTTGTAATATCTCAACCTCAAAATTAATATTTGGACAGATTTTTTTCTAATATTCTTAAAGAAAGTTTTTACACTCAAAAACCATTTCGGTACGTTAAAGATCAGTAAAAATTTTAATACATACTTCTACATTACTCCTTTTTTTTTTGGAAGTAAGATGTAATATGCTTTCATTAACTATAAGATAAATCAACAGTTATTACATGAGCTACTATGGAAAGAACTATGGTACTTTTTTTTTTAATTTGTATGTTTGTGAGTCTTCAAATTATCTATTTCAGAAACAATCTTTAAAGTTTACACTTAATTCCTGTTTAGTCCCCAGCATTTAAAAAGTCCTATTTTGATCTTAAATTTTTATTTTGTTTCAATTTTGGTCTTTTCGTCAATTGAGTGTTAAATATTTGATTAAATATTCTTAAAATGTCTCGATTTAGTTTATAATCTATTTCTTTGTTTCACTTTTGATCCATCCATTAGCAAGGCATAATTGAATATCAAAATTAAAAAAATAAAATGAAATAAAATGAAAAACTAAATATAATAATTTTGATTCATGTAACTAAAATAAATAATAATTTATTATATTGTTTCTTAGATGAGCTTTAGTTTTCTTTTAAAGGTAAAGTTGAATATTTAATGTCAATACATTTTATATGACTTGTATACATATCAATATGATGTTTAGAATTATAATTATCTAACAGTGTATAAATAATATATCTATCATAACACATAGCTTGTTGTTTAAAATACGTCATTATCAAATATTTATATGTTGGTATTAAAAATCCAACTTATCTTTTTCTTAATTAAAATTCATCTTACTAACAATATGATAACATTGTTTTTTAATTACATTTATTAAAATCGTTATATTTAGTTTTTCACTTTAGATTTTTCAAATTTTAGTCCATAATAATTCTTAGTTCTAACAAAAGGACCAAAAATAAAATAAATTAATATGTTAGGAACTAAAATGGGACAATTTAAAAGTTTTCATTTGAATATTTAACATCTAACTAATGAAAGAATCGAAATTGAAACAAAATAATACATTAAGGGCTAAAAAGGAACTTTTTAAATATTAAGGACTAAACCGGATTGAAGGTAAACTTTAGGGACTATTTATGAAAATAACCCTACTATATTTTTTCTGTACTACCATCTTAAAATAGCCAATAGGTAATTTTCCTTGCTTGACATGTGTCATCCTATGATTTTTTTTACATTTTTTACTTTTTTTATTTTTGTCTTTTCTCTTCTAATTTTTTATTTTATTTTCCTTTATTTGTTTTCATCTTTTTTATTGGCTCTTCTTTTCCCTTTTCTCTCTTTCTTTTTTTTCCCTCTTGTTCTCTTTTTATTTCGTTCGGTTTTCTTTTTTCTTTTTTCCATCCTTCCTCTTTTTCATTTAAATTTTTGACGCTTTACATCTCCACAACAAAAAAATTTTACAAAAACTTTCAAATCTTTATATCAAAAAACATACAAAATTTACGATGCGTCCTCACATTTGTATATAATTATACCCTATATAAAAGGACGAATGTGCTTTTGCATGTAGGGATGAATGCATGTTCCCCTCCCCATTCTCTCTCTCTCTTTTGGTATTTTTTATGGTTTTTTTTCTTTTCCATTGTCATTTCTTCTTTTTTTTTTCTCTTCCTTTTCTTCTTTTTATATTTTTTGTTTCTCTTACTATATAATATGTTGTGTATTTTCAAATTTGCTTCTTAATTTTTTTAATGTGTATCATTGAAATACTTTTTCTTTCAAATTTATCTCTATTTTATATTCTTTTACGTGCTCTAAAATATTGTTTTATCAAGTACGATTTCCAACTTTCGTTCATATTTCTTCTTATTTTAGCTTCCCTTCATTTTGTCATTTTGTCCTTTTGGTTCTCAAATATTTCTCTACTTATATATTTTTTTCCCAGTGGCACTGTAACTACTATTTGTCTTATAAACATCATTCATCTAATTTACCTCATTGAAATAATTTCTCTCGTATATGTCTCTACTCACCAAATAAATTTTTTAATGTGGTTTGTTTAATTCTTATTTTCTCATGATAATTCATGATCAATTTTCTCTATGATTGATTATTTTATTTAAAATAAAATATTATCCATATGTGTGCATACTTTCTCGCTCACACAAACATTTAGCATACCAAAAAAAATTATACTTCAAACCACTTTTGTTATAGTTTTTTCCCATAAAATTTAAATCGCTATAGTATTATCAGTTCAAACCAACAATTCGAACAAACAATCGAAACAGCCATACATATTTTGATTGAAACATATATTTTAAACTCTTTTTATATTCTCAAATCTTACATCTTCAAATGAACCTAATTAGACTTATTCTCATCTAATTTACTTTTATTAAATTTAAAATTTTTTTAAAAAATTTAGATCTTAATCATAAAAATATAAAAATACACATGCCTTGCGGGTGATTCTCATTAGTGTATGTATATCTTTAACATATATGAAGCGAGAATAAGTTTTGCATGGTGCTCTCAAGACGCTTAATACTCGAAATGTTTTATTGTTTCTTTTGTAAAACTTTTTTTTTATTTTCTAGCCAAAATGTTTTTTCTTATTTTTTGAAACATTTTTTTTCTTTTAACTGCTCAAAACATTTTTTTATTTTTAAGTTTTTTCCTTTTTTATTTTTATTTTTTTGTTAACATGCTTAATACACTCGTGCGGAGCCCGAGCTTTTCAATTAGTCTTTAACATATATACAAAATGAGAATAAGTTTCGCGTTGTGCTCTTAAAAAGTTTGAAACTTGAAAAGTTTTATCGTTTCTTTTTGTGAAACTTTTTTTTTAATTTTTCAACCAAAACATTCTTTTGTTTTTTGAAATTTTTTTCTTTTAGCTGTCAGAAATATTTTTTCCCCAAAAAAATATTTTTTTTATTTCTTTCTCAAACATGTTTAATATATTAGCGCGGAATACGTTATTTTTAACTAGTCTATCAATATATAAAAGGCACTTGAGCGACTTCTTTTGGGCTCCTTTGGAGCTGACGCTTATACACGTGTCCATGTGTTTATTATAGATTATTATATTAAGAAAAAAAAAATATAATAAGCACAATACACATACACGCAACGTGTATTTCTAACAAGTATATTATATATATATATATATAAGTCTCAATGTGTAAAACAATACGGCGTTGACATGTGACATTTTATTGTTCCACCTTTTTCTTCTCTTCTCTTCTCTTCTCTTCTTTTCCCTTTTTTTGTTTCATGTTTTCGTCCTGCTTTTTTCTTTTATTTGCCTCTTTAGTCCTTCAGTTTATGTCCTTTTTCGTTTTTATGCTTTTTTCGTTGCTTTCTCAAAATATCTTAGGTAGTTTTGAATTCACTTTATTAAATTAGAATTTTAACGTGCATCATCAAAATATTTGTTCTTCCACTTTATCCTTATTTTATATTCTTTTACATTTTCCCAAATATCATTTTATCAACTGTGATCTGTAAGTTTCATTGTGATTTTTTTATTTCAATTTTTCTTGCTTTTGTCATTTTTATTGTTAAACATTTTCTTACTTATAAGGTGTTTGACAGGATGGTTAAAACTATTTTTACTGTAACATGTGAGAACTTTACACTTTAATGATTTTTTATTATTATTATAATATGTGAAAGATTTACATTATTTGTAACCGAAAAAGTAGTTTAAACCATTAATGACAAACACCTTTTTACATAACTTTAAAAAATACAAAAAATACAAAAAAATGTGCTTCAAACTAGTATTTTATATTTGAATCCTCGTTTATTTATTGCTGAATATCGTGAGCTACGACAAGTCTCTCTTTTTTTTTTCTCGTTCCATTTTTTTCAAGTACTTCTCGATGCTTTCATTGTTCAAGTCTTCAAAAAAAGAATCATGTCAATGTCCTCACCTTCTAAGAAAGAAACTGTTATTGACAATTTGAAATTTTAAAGAGATTTGAAAAGTATGCATGTGAATGTCAGGTCTTATTATTTTTTTTCCTTTGTAAGATAAACTTGAGAATAGTCTAAACCTTGCCAACCATTAGAAAATGAAAAAGTAAAATGGGCGCGGAGGCTTTGAAGTCTGACCAAGCTCCTGAACTGAAACAAACTAGACTCTTCTAGAACAATACCATGACAATTTTAAATTCATAGATTTCTTCTGGGGTGGAGAGTTCTCTGATGAGATTATGGGCTTTAATTTGGGGGAAAAAGTGGATCCATTAATGCTTAGAGTAGTGGAACATGTATCAGTCTTTAATAAGGCGTAAATCTTAGACCATAACCCACGATCCCCTTCATGATTTAGTGGGCGTTCTCTGTATC
Organism: Artocarpus hirsutus; assembly: GCA_946598075.1. Classification (NCBI taxonomy): domain Eukaryota; kingdom Viridiplantae; phylum Streptophyta; class Magnoliopsida; order Rosales; family Moraceae; genus Artocarpus; species Artocarpus hirsutus. The sequence continues at coordinate 150,485 of CAMOHE010049093.1, forward strand.
TATCGAGCTTGAATCCGTTCTGTCGATTCCAACAAACCCACACTGGTGAATTTACAACGATAAATAATACATCAATCCATCCCAAGCAAACTAAGTATAGACTTTCCAAATGAACCAAAAGTTATCGAACCTATCAAATCCTCCAACCAACGAACTGACAAACTCAACAATATAAATGGGCTCAAATCAGTCACTCTCGTTGGGTTTGATTCGTTCAATTTATAAACTGGGCTCCTCACGCTGGCTTTTACCCAATGATTTGGGTCTGATTAAACCATTCCCCAACAATGACTATAAAGGCAAATTTTGTATAATGTTTCCGTTTACGTTGCAATGGAAGTTCAATAGCTTTAAGTATGTTTTAAAGAAAATTTTCAGTATAAATTACAACGAAATTTCAATAGTTTTAAGTATGTTTTAAAGAAAAAAACTTACTCTATATTTTCTTACTAGTTAGTAAGATTAAGATTAAGAAATGATGTTTAAGGAAATGAAGTAACGGCTCCATAACCGGGTCATTACAGTAAGGCCCACTAAAACTGAGCAGGGTGGCGGCCAATGGAAGGCAGACAAGGAGGTGTTTGGCAAAGTGGTGGGAACTGTGGTTCCCACCACAAACTTAGTTATGAGCAGTATAAAGTTCTCACATGCTACAGTAGCAATAAAAAAAATTGCTACAGTGTAAAGCTCTCATATGCTACAGTAAAAGTTGTTCTTACCACTAGTTCCCACCACCTTCCAAACACCCCACAAGTGGTGGAGCTATCTCAAGAACTAATCCAGTTTTCTTGCTTCTTATTTCCAATTTGGCCTCAAATTTTGAAGCCACTTGCACCATTTACTTCCATTTTTGACTCTGATTAAAAAGATCCTAGCAAATACACCTGGAGAAATTAATTATTTTACAAATTAAAGAAACATCAAGAACTACATATATATTTCCATACAAAATTATTAAAAACAAAACTAATTTAAAACACAAAACACATAAAAATAAAAATACTCTTTACATAATTTTACCGCTCTTTCTATAAAATATTTAAAGCATGTTAGAAAAATTAAAACACTCTAGTAAAAAAAAATGTTACCTCAACTCATGAAGGAACTAAAAATTTGCCAAATTCACTCCACATGAACCAATGACTCCTAATGTGTTTGAAAGGTGGTGGGAACTGTTGGTTATAACCACATTTACTGTAGCATGTGAGAACTTTATACTGTAGCAAATTTTTTTTATTATTACTGTAGCATGTGAGAGCTTTATACTGTTTATAACTGAGTTTGTGGTTGAAACCATGGTTCCCACCACCATGTCAAACAGAGGTTTCAACAACTAATAGCGGTTGCGCTACTCTATTGACTTCCAAATCAATAACTACGATTTAGACCCCACATATCGACCTTCATATTAAGAGCATAAATTTCATCAACCCACTTCACAAAAAAAAAAAAAAGGAAAGAAAGAAGCAAAAATATGTTCCGTCAGCAAAAAGTATGGTCATCCGTGCCTTAGCATCATAAAAACCATGCAAAATAAATATAATCTACTAAAAGAAGTTTATATATATTATGGGTCAAACAGATTAAATTTTAGAATTAACTAATTATCCACAACAAAATAACTCTATGTATCAACGTAATTCAATTCCAAATATATATTGACACCAAAAAATGAAAAACCACGAAGAAATGTCTTGATCAAAACCGGATTACGATGAAGGAACTAAAATTAAGTGGTCATTCGTCAACTTCTGATCGTAAATAAATTCTTCTTATAATGCCACTATCATGGACATTAAAAAAAATGAAAAAAAAAAAAGCGAAAAGTTAGGTCAAAATGAAAGTCAGATTACAATGAAAGAACTAAAATTAAGTGATTATTCGCCCGCTTGTAACAACCATAAATTAATTAAGTATGATTAGTATGTAACATAACGAATTAGTATACCTTAATATAAATTTAATTTAATTTAAATTATTTTATGGTATTTTTCAATTTATTTCACTTTTCATTATTTTACTTGTTATTTTAAATTTTAAAACAACACAATTTGTTAAATTCCAAACAAGTTCCTTTTTTGCTAAAAATTTAGATAATTTAAAGTTGCCCATGAAAACTAGGAGCAGCCCATGGTTTTCTCCAAAACCAGCTGCTCTCTTCCTCTCTATTTATTTTCCTCTTGTTCCGCACTCTCCCTTAGTGTCACTCTTTGCTCTCTCATCCCTCTCTTCCTCAACGTTACTCTCTCTTCCTCTCTCTCAATTTTTCTTCAAAAATTTGAGCAAGAGCTTTGATTCTCACCTGGATTGGAAGCCTAGGAACACGATTGAGCCTTCACAAAACCGATTCAAAGCTTAAATTTTAGATTAGTTTACTTTACTTTCAAAATTTCAAACTTTTCTCCAAATTTTTGAATTCTCTTTGAAAGTTGAAATCTAAGTTTTTTTAACTTAGAAACCCTTCAATATAAGTTAGTGAAACCCACATCATCAAGAATCTAAGCCCAATTGAACAAAATCAAGCTAAATCAAGTTTTTTATCTTTTTCTTATTTTTTAAATAATTTGAAAATTTCTATATAAAACTTGTTTAAAAGTGTTTAAATGTATGTCTAATATATTTTTTTATCATTTCTGAACATTATGCATGCTCTGGGAACTGAAAAATAGGTTTAAAATGATATTTCAAGCTCAGGGAGGTCGAGGCTCGAAATTTCAAAGTCTAGAATTTTTCAAATTTTGTCAATTCGGCAAGTCGATCATGAGCATCGGCAGGCCAGATTCATGAGTCCGGCAGGCCGGATTCATAAGTTCGGCAAGCCAAACTCATCTTTTCGACAGGCTGAACCTAGAGCAATTTAGCAGGTCAGTTCTGGATGACCAGTAGGCCGAACTGTGAAAGTCCGATAGGTCGGACCAAGAAGTTCGACAGGCGATCGAGCTTTGTAAAATTTGTTGATTTTCACTTGATTTTGCCATTTAAAATCTAGATAGAGACTTTGACATTGCAACATGATTTTGTAAATATTAAGGACACACTAAGACATTATGAGTTAGCATAGTAATGTAGGATACTTTAAGGTAGATATTAATGAACTTAATTTATCTTTAAGGTTGTTCGTGGTTCCGTGGAGCTAAAATGTAGTGAGTCGAAACTACGGTGTTGAGCTCCTATGCTGGATATCGAGATAAGACTCCAGACCTCTTCCTTTGGTAGCCATTTTTAAAAAGGGTTTTGACCCTAAAATGTTTTCAAGAAATGATTGAGATGAATTTACCGATTATCTTTATAAATTGCTGAATGATGAGATGATCATAATGAACAGCATAATAAATGTAAATGAACACACTCGGTAATATGAAACCTGAAAATGATACACATATAGGGCATGATGTCATACTCAAAGATCAGGTCATGTAGAGAACGACCTTGGGGGCAAGTCTCGAAATCTAGCTAGGCCACTACAGTGGTGTTATTAATGGTTTGCCCAAGATAATGATAATGAGCTTATTTCCGAATGAATAATGGATAAAATGATAAAAATGAATTTAATAAAATTTATTGATTTGCTGTGTTTTATAATTCATATGGAAATGCTAGATTTTATATTCAAATTAAAAATATTTTTCAAAACTTAATCCTAGTAAGCCTATTACTTACTGTTTATATGTTTTAAACTTTCTCCCTAGGTGGACTTCAGCTTAAGACCTATTGAGACTCTTCTAGTCGGACACAGGAGCTGTAGAGATTTTGTTTAGGTTTCTGTTAAATTAAATCAAGGCATGTAATATTTTAATCCTCATTTCTTTCGTATTGGACTGTCGTTGTAATTATTATTGTCGATACTATGTGTATGCACTTATGTGAGTCCGATGAGGCCTGACTAGTATTTAGTAGGCTTTATTACTCTATTTCGTTTTATTTGCTTTAACTTAACAATAATTGCTTTAGTAAGCTTTAATTCTCACGTTTTCTGAATAACTCAAATATTTAATTGGCATTTTTAATAAAAATATTAGTTTAATTAACTTAATTAATTTGACTACCTGCAACTGAGTGCATGACTCAACTCCTATCGGTACATAATTTTTTCTAATAATGCATTATCATGGACGTTAAATTACAACTATGCCAGGTAAACTCAGCTGGTTACCAACCAATAACCAGTTAACAACTGACTTGCTTCTCAAAATCATGCCAAAGTGAGCCACCAACAACGTAAATTAACGACAAATTATCTTCCTAATTGAAGGCCGCGTGCGAGCGATAAAAAACAGCCGGCGGGTTTGTATCAAATTCCTACATGCATACATACATACATACATACACACACATATATATATATATATGTATATATATGTTTTGTATGCAGGAAACACTACTTTTTGGTATTCTCCTGGTTAGATTTTTGGTGTTGGCCAAAATATTCAAAAAAAGGAATAGAGAATTAACTTTAATATGATATTCATGTCTTGTATAAGCAATGTTTAATTGCTTCATTTGCCTTGCTCATTTTGATCTCTATGTTTTGGAATTCAAGAGCACAAAGTTTAGGGAATAATCATTTGATGTTAATCTTCTATAATGAGCAGAGGTGCAGGTAGCTTAATAGGCTTACTTGAAAAAGGACAAATTACATTAGTTTTATGATTGCAATTTTTAGCTTTGGGTGCATGTAGACAGATCCTATTTTCCTTGAGCCACTGGCAGCTCACTTCCACAAGTGAAGATGAAGAAGCGTTTGAATCTATCCTTTTTTATTTTTTTATATTTTTTGTGTTATTATTTGTATGATAATTTGTATAATCTAGTCATTTTTTATGTAATGATCTTATAATTTGCTTATTTTGTGATTTTGCAGAAAAATTTTTATTTTAGTGTTATTTGTTAGAAAAACAGATAATTTGAAAAATTACACTCCGACATTCAGCAGATTCTGCTTAGGCATCTATAAGGTTTTACTCCGGCTTATGTTGGTGACCAGAGAAAATTAGTTGTTTTTTGTTGAAATGATAAGATAATTTGGAGATTCTGTTCCGACATCAAGTAGGTCTCACTCCAGTATTATGTGCCAGCGACCGGATATGGTTGATTGTTTTTGTTTAAAAGAAAAAATGAAGTAATTTTGTAGATTTCAACCTAACATCTACCAAATTCCATTACAATACCTCGTGTTGGCAACTAAAGACGGTTGGAATTTTTTTATTCTAAAGAAAATATAGAATAATTTGATTGATTCTATTTCGTCATCTATCAGGTTCCAGTATGAAACGTTACCATTTATACCCCTTCAGTCCAATTGATGAACGGAATTAATGATTTGGCAGCAACTGAAGAGGTGATTAAATTATTTAGTAACCAATTACTACCCTTTTCCCTCCAATTAGTTACAGGTTTTTTCCCCTCTAGTTTTTGACAAATACAAGGGTTTCTTCATCTCATCCCCTTCCATCGTGCAAGAGTTAATGAATCTTCGAAATTAGTCTGCTGGGCTAGGTGGGGTAGAAAAGCAATTTAAAAATTTAGAATACCCATGGCAAGTAGTAGACAATGGTATTCAAGATCAAGCAATGAACATGAGGTAAGCTCCAAAAAAAGTAGTGGAGAGATTGGATCTAAAACTACCATGCTTTGTGAATGTAAGGTTGAAGCAGTGACTCGGAGTGCAAAGACACAACACAACTATGGTAGAAGGTTTTATGGTTGTACGAAATATGAGCTTAGAATTTTTTTTTTTTTTTCGAGTTTTGGTTGTGGGATTTTTGGATATTATTTGTTGAAGTGTTTTTCCTTCATTTCTAAAAGCCAGATAACAACATTTGGCCTACTACATCATTGAGAACAATCACCCTATTCAATGTGGTCCACACACCCCAAAAGCATAAATTTTCTCACCAACCAAATAGAATATACCATTAAACTACAATCCCATATGCATCATTCTACCCAAAACACTTTGATATCAAACAAATTCGAAGAAGCAAAACTCATCATTTTTAGGGCTTGTATCTCCATTTCTTCGTTACCCATGAATTCCACAAGAACAACTCCATCGAGTCCACTTCTAGGTTGCAAAATACTCTCCTAGCAAAATGCTTCAAATGGGATCACTCAAGCACCTTTTTCCCCAAATTTGGCCCCCAAATAATTTAAGCTGTAATATTGATTAAAAAACCTAATAAACTGAAAACATATGAAATTATTGCGTTATCCTTTAATATCACTCAAAATTTTGTCCATGTCAGCTCAAAATTCACAACAATAGTCAGAAGTGGCACAAATGGTAACGTTTCATAATGAGGGCGTGTTTAGACCAGTTTTTAACGTTTGGGGAGCAAAGTGACAGCATTACTAAAGTTGGGGGGGTAAAATTAAAATTTATCCCAAAGAATATGATAAAACCAAAGTATTCTTTTTTAATAAAAATTTTAGAGATATTATTATTTTGGTATCTTGTATTTTAGAAAAAAATCATATTAGTTTCTTATTATTTAGAAAATATCAAAATGGTATCCTATGGTTTTTATAAATATTATTTTGGTACCTTAAATTTGTGTTTTTTGACATGAAATTTCCTTTTATCCTATCATCAATGTATCTAAAATTAATTTCGTAAAACTAAAATAGAAAATTAAAACAAAAGATTAAATAAAACTCATCAAAGAAAAATATATATGTAGATTTATTTATTGTTTTGACATTATTTGTAGTTATTTTTTTATAGTTTTCATAAAATAATTTAGGGTTCATTAATAAAAGGGTAAGTTAAAAATTTCATGACACAAAACATGGATTTATGGTATCAAAATAAATTTTTAAAAACTATAAGATATCATTTTATTATTTTTAAAAAATAAGGTATTAATATGATGCTTTTTTTTAAATATAAGATATTAAAACGATAAGAACCTAAACATGTATTATTTGGGGGAGAAATGGGAATTGAGAAAACCTTCTGGGTGGGGGATATATGTTAAAAATGGGCTTTTTTTTAAAAGAATTTTTTAAAAAAATTTTATTTGGTCAATAATCTTTTTTTTTTTTTCAATTTTTGGTACAAAAAAAGGTTTTTTAGATATCAAAACGTTTCAGTTTTTTTTTTCACTCTGTTGAGATTCCTTACCTTGTTACAGTCATTTTTTTTATCTTTTTGAAAAAAATGAGACAACTTACTTACTCCAAAAAACATATTTTTTTGATGAAAAAAAGAGGTTATTTACCCAATTAAGAATTTTTTTTGGCCTGTTTTTCAAATTTTGCCGTTAAGAAGTTGTTGTACCCCCTTTAAAAAAGGGATGAAGAACCGGTGGTTGAGACTTAAGAGGTGTCTATACCAACATAATCCAAGCGGGCAGTTTGGAAAGCCAGTTTAAAAACTCTCTTATGGCGTTCCAACCACATAAGGATTTAATGGACTCTGTTTCTTCACCACCACTTCCTTTGTTCAAAGCAAGACGATGGGCTTGGGTTTTAGGCTGAGTCTCAAGTGGGGCTTCCCTGTTCACTCTCATTTCCACTCTAATTCACCTTCCAAGCTCTTTTCAGCTTCTCCTGGTGAGTTCCATTGGCTCTTGTAGCTAAACTGGCAAAAGAATAGTTGTGGTCATTTTTGTTTATTTTTTGTTCATAGTTTTATTGCAGTTGATTTAGTAATTGTCATTTATAAAACATGCCCACAATTTATGTTAAATTGATACTCGTGTTATATAGGATACAGGTTCTTTTACCGTAGGATTATAATTTAGATGGCTGTTCAGATTCATCAACATTCCGAAGCATTAGAGTGCGTTGATGTCAAGTGATTAGTGTTAACCCATTAGCTTGTATTCAATTTTTAGCACGGTATGTACTAGTCGCATAGTAAAAGGTGGAGAAATGATAATAATGTTATTGTTACAAGATGACAAAAGCATCTCTAATCCAGTGTTAAATTGGTATATAATGCTAAATTTTTGCATTTTTCGATAGTAAAACTATACTTGGTGCATTTTTGCATTTTTTCATTTTTGCTTTTTGGTGCTAAATTTGACCTATACTTGGTGACACCAATTGCCCCAAGTACAGCATATGCTAAATTTTAGCATTTTCTTTTTTTTTGGTTAATGTGTTACTTTTTTTATGTAATAGTCACAACATGTTTAAAAGCTTACTTTTACAATTTTCAAAGCTTAAATTTTTTTTTTTTACAAAAGTAGACACAAATCTAAATTGTTGATTCATCTGGTATTTCCTTTCTATATCCATAGTTAGATAGATGAAACGTGTTTCATTAGTTATAAATTAATGTATATATAACTCTTTTTCGTAAGAGAAAAGGACCAGTTATTTATATTATTACAATTTACAAAGAGTATTTGCTTGAAAAATCAGCCTGGTCGTTCATAAGTACATATCTAACCGGATAGAAGATAGCCTAGATCGAGTCATGGATAGATTTCTATCCATATAGATCGGTATTTCCGCTGCATAGCATTATGCATTGCAATGTTGGAGTTCGGTGCACAAAAAAATAAAGTACAAATTCAATATGTCATTTTCAAACTCTTGTATGCCATATATAGCATTAATGTTTGTATTGGAGATGGTTTAAGTTTAAGGAAGAATAAGAAAGTTGGATTTTCGATTCTCTTTTAAGTTTTTCTCTGGGTTTAAAGACTTGAGCAGTGAATGCATAGAGTGGTTAAAAAGAAAAAGAAAAGGGAGGAGAAAATTGGGTTTCTAGGGAATTGACTACAAACTCTAACATTGACATTCACCTGAACCTTTTTTTTTGGTTGGCTTTTTCATACTTCTTATATTCAACACAATAAAATGACACAGTTAATGGCAAGGAGGCTTCTTTTGGCTCAGCAAGGCCGTCATTTCTTTCTGTTAATTTGGAGGAGAGTGAGAGCTTTTGCCAAGATCCTCCTAAAGTTTGCACCTTTTCTTTCGCATCTCCACAAATGTTAGAGGATGCTTTATCAGAAATGGAAGAGATGAAGGTTTTTCATCGTTCATATACTTGCCAATGAGTTTCCTCTTATCTCAATTGTACTTGTGATGTTGTTCTTGTTTATTGATGTATTTTGAAACCCATCTTAGAATAGAATATCACCTAACATGATTGAAATAATTCCCAGATGTTTAATAAAGACGACAGTTTCATTTTAAGAAGGGACTTAAACGCAAGCAAAGCAACACATTTTAGTTTATTAATGCAAAATCTCGATGTTTTGGAGGAGAGTTTTGCTGATTCGGATGTGTTAAGGTTGGAAAGAGAAATTTATTGCAATTAGGCAGGCTTGGAGCCCTTAAGTTATTCAACACCTGTTTATCAAGAACCCTTGAAACATCAAACTTTTTGGACTTATCAAAGATACCCTCAGAGCATATTGAGGAGAATAAGATGGGAAGCAAAATGGATAACCACACAAGCCAGACTATAGTCCGAACTGGGAAAAGTGAGGAGAGAAAATCAAGGAGAAGAAGATTGGAAAATAGTGACAAACTTTCTTCTCAGTCATTACCTTCAGAAGCAATTTGGCAAGGCCTTCATAAGCCTAGCGTTTCTTCTGCGAGAAGAGGAGTATATTCTAAAAGCAGAAGACGCGCGATTGCCAAGAATGAGGCGGAGATGTCAACCGGGGTGAAGGTTGTGCTTATGTCCTGTACCCAAATTCTTCAAAAAACAAATTCAAAATTTATCCATAAGAAGGTCTTTACAACCTTTAGCCTTACTTGTTACAGGTGGTTGCAAAGTTGGAGCAAATCAGAACAGCTCTAGAAAAGGAAACTGGGAGTGTTGCTAGCTTGCGTTGCTGGGCCAAAGCAGCAGGAGTTGGCGAGAAGGTGCTTCAGAAGATTTTGACTTTCGGTTGGCATTGCCGGGATGAGCTTATAAGGAGTACCAAGTCCTTAGTTCTATACCTTGCAAGAAACTATAGGGGCCTAGGCATAGCCTTGGAAGATCTACTTCAGGTTTGTTAGGTGTATGCTACTTTAGTTCTACATTTTATGTGCATGGCATTCACTTTTGGCTAATTCATTAATTTTGTGAAGTATTCTGGATTTGATTTTCTCGGAAGTCAAATAAATGAATCTGAATTTGTTACAGGTTCCCACTTTTCCGCGTCCCAGGAAAACTAAAGGATGAAATATCAATATCTATGTACATATCATTACTTAATATTTAGGGATATTTCAACAGACATATTGAATATTTTCAGGAAATTTTATGAAGAATCTTCATCAATATTAACATAAGTGTTTGATTTGTGGATATTATTGGCTCTCAAAAAATATCAGTGTGGTCGTTTACTGAGATATCAAAGGACAAAAATGTCTTAATTGCATTGCATTCAATTCTTTTTAGGTCATTGATCTTCATGCAAATGAACTGCATACCAGCATAGGTACCATGCCAAAAACTAGAAAATTTTCATCTTTAAGGCACGTACAATCAGTTATAAGGAAAATCTCATTTGTAAAATTTACATTATTGGTGAAGACCGTTGTAGATCTAATTTTGCAATGTATTCTTTGTGAAAGTTCTGAAGAGTTAGTTAATGCCTTTCAAGGCCTTGTCATAGAAACCTGGAAATGAAATGAAAGTCGTGTGGAGGCCTTGGTGGCTTATAAGGAATAAAAACTTGCCTAGATTTAGCTAAGTATGATAATTAATTATACTTGGTATCTGATTGGGGTGCTTACAATATCATAGGCTGGAAAGCTAGGTGTCTTGCAAGGTGCAGAAAGGTTTGACCATACAAGAGGTTACAGATTCTCAACTTATGTCCAGTACTGGATAAGGAAATCGATGTTGCGGTTGGTGGCACGGCGCGCTAGAGGGATACTGGTTCCTGTATGTTCTTCTCTAATCCAAGACACTGTTTTTTCAAGCAGTGTCATGTGTGTGTGTGACAGTTGGTGGTTGATCAACATGTTTTTTTTTTTTTTTGGTGTGTTTTAGGGAACGTTAAGCAAGGCAATAAATCAGATACAGAAAACCCGAAAAGCAATCAGCAATAGCCAGAGTAAACATCCGGATGACGATGAAATTGCAAAGCTCACTGGTCTTTCTTTGGATAAAATCAGATCGGCTAGCAATTGCCTGAGAGTGGTGGGTTCGGTTGATCATAAGATTGGAGACTGCTTTTCAGGAAAAAACATGGTAGACTTCAGCTATTACCTATACGTTAACTTTTCTTCATCCAACTTTTTAAAATAAATATTGCCTTGGATTTGATGGGTTGGTAAGGCTAATCCTTCGTCCTGATAGAATTTTGGGTTTGAGTTAGTCCACAATAGCGAGCAGGATAATATGGAAAATCCATCTCGTAATGAATACATATATCATTCAGAAATTCAGGGGCACGGTTAAAAAAATTATTGAGAGACGTCGAAGACGTGACTAAACTAATAAGATGAGACAAATAAAAAAAAATTTATAATTTTAGACAATTTCTCTCGTAGGAATTGAAAAAATACCCACAGGTGGCCTATTTGTCTTTCAACTGTTAATTTTGTAGAAAAAAGTGATTTTATAATATTTAATAGTTTCAAAACATGCACCACCAGTGAGAGTTTCTTTAAAGAAGTCTTCTAATTTTTAAGGGGCTAAAATATCAATTTTATATGCAAAATTAAAAGAAAAAAATTTAGGTGGGTCGTCTTCCTACCCTCGTCCATGTGTGGCTCCGTTTTTAATGAGAATGATTTGATTCCCAAAGCTAGATGGATACCCTTTAAAGAAAAATCTTTAAATATTTTATTGTTCACATCTCAAATGTTAGAAAGTTTATTTGTTAAATTTCTCTTTTCTTTTGCCTCCTTTTCGCTCTATGGAATGCAACGTTAGAACCTAAATGTTAATAACACTTCAAATGTTAGAAACTTCATCTGTTAAGTCTCTCTTTTCCTTTCCCTCCCCTTAAAGTGCGCAATGGGGGTGAGAAAGGGTACGGTTTTCACTCTATGGAATGCAATGTTAGAACCTAAAACAATCAATGGAAAAGAAAAAGTCTAATGAGATCATTATTTTCCTGCCCATTTAGTCAACAATCGTGAATATATCAACCTTTTATTGTTTTCAAATGGTTTTTCTGACTTAAACTTCTATTCTTCCTTGATGTTGAAGGAATTCATTGCAGATTTGTCAATAAAGACTCCTGAACAGACTGTGATGAGGCAACACATGGAAAAAGACATTCATAATCTTCTAGAAAGCTTGGACTCACGAGAGAGGCAAGTTTTGGTCTTACGTTATGGGCTCAAAAACTGCCAGCCCAAGTCACTTGAGGAGATTGGGAAGCGTTTCAAAGTGAGCAAGGAATGGATAAGGAGGATTGAAAAGAAAGCTTTGACAAAGCTTGGGGATGAAGAAACCAGCGAAGATTTAAGCCATTACCTAAACCTATAGTTTCATAGATCCTTGACTTGAGAATCGTCTTATACCTTCTCTCACACAATTCAGCATATAAAAGATGAACCTTTTTTCACTTGTTTTTCAAAGAGGATTTTTATGGTAGGCACTGAAAAAGTAACCTATCGATAGATATTCTTCTTTTAACAGTCGAGATTTGTTGAAAAAAAATGACTTTGATTAGATCCAACGATCAAAAACAGAGCTTTATAGCAGAGAGATCCGCCTGTAGAAAGACCTTTTCTTGGCTCAAAAGTCATTAAAGTCCTTCTGGACTAGAATTGAGAATATTGAAAATTAGGTCTCGTATTAGAGTGGTGCCTTGCCACCAGACTAGCAAACGTTTTAAAATTTTTTACACAATTATACTATAGTCATGCATATGTATGTTGCACTCTATATATATAAACAAAGAAATGGCTTTTTTTTTATGTCGACTGATCTTTTTAGTTGAATTTTTGCGGGATTGAACTGCCAAAACAGGTCGTTCATTTCATTTTCCTTCTTTTGCATTTGGTCTTGACATTCAATACTTATATGGTCTAGATTTTTTGTCAAAGGGGCTTATCAGCAATTGATGTGTATTAAATGGTTTGAGATTTTTTTTGGTTTTTTTGCCCTTTTCAAAGATAAAAGAATGACCACGTATAAGGTTTAACGGTTATGAAGTAGACAGTTGTGGTTTGTCAAAGGGGCTTATCAGCAATTGATGTGTATTAAATGGTTTGAG